>JAFLJL010001254.1:0-85127 GCA_018398815.1 Conus ventricosus | reverse complement strand
CCCCCAAGGGGGGACACAGAAAACTTCGTCCGGTCAACCCATTCGTATTTACCCATTCTTACCTTTAAGAGGGAGAAGCTCCGTGGTGCATTCTGTCATGCACCACTCACAATGAACTGTCTTTTAGAGGTGGGACTTGCACGATTAGACACAAACTTTTACAGCGGAGTCCATGAAGATCCTGTTCAGGGATGTCCCGCCTGACGTGATCCTTGGGTTTTTGAGAGAAATTAACATTTTTCATCTGATTTGAGATTTTACGGAAGAAGGATTTTTAACAAAGTTTCTGGTTCGTTTGTAGACGATGTCATTTAACGAGATGTGTGAAAGTTTTTTTTTTTTTTTTTTTTTTTTTTTTAAATGACTGGTGAGTTGATTTTAACGTGGTGACAGCCCTGATGTGGCCCTCTGCGGTCGGCTGGGCTATAAGCAACATTATCTTATCTTGAAGAGGACTTTCTGGTTCTGTCGGATTCGCTGTCAGCTTTGGAGGCCATAGCTGGCCGCAACCTTCAGCATTCCAGAACTTTACTTTTTTTTGAACGTTTTAGCAAGTTGAAGGCGGACGGTTACAACATTACTCTTGCTTGGGTTCCTGGCCATGTTGGCATCGGCGGGAATGAAATGGTTGATCGTTTAGCCAAGAACGCCACAAGAGAGAAACTGTCCAACACTTATATCCCCTGCTCAGATGTGAAACCCAAAATTAACGATTATGTGAGAGACCTCTGGCAGGAGGATTGGAACACACAGATGAATAACAAACTCTTTCAGATCCGTCCAAACCTTAAGGACTTCCTCCCATCTACGTCGGGTGGTCGTAAAGAGGAAACGGTTCTGTGCCGGCTGCACACCGGCCATTCGTATTTTACCCATTCTTACCTTTTAAAGAGTGAAGAAGCTCCGTGGTGTATTCCATGTCATGCGCCACTCACAATGAAACATGTTCTTTTAGCGTGTTGGGACTTGCACGATGTGAGACACAAACATTTTACGGCGGAGTCCATGAAGATCCTGTTCAGGGAATGTCCCGCCTGACGTGATCCTTGAGTTTTTGAGAGAGATTAACATTTTTCATCTGATTAAGATTTTACGGCAGAAAGATTTTTAATGCAATTTCTGGTGCGTTTGTAGACGATGTCATTTAACGATATGTGTGAAAGGTGTTTTTTTTTTTTTTTTTTTTTTTTTTAAATGACTGGTGAGTTGATTTTAAACGTGGTGACAGCCCTGATGTGGCCCTTTGCGGTCGGCTGGGCTATAACAACATTATCTTATCTTATCTTACTAAATGAATCAACTGAAGGTGCATATTTCAGGTTAGGTGGCAAAGAATTCCACATGTAGGCAATTCTGTTACTGTAAAAATATTTTCGAATGTTGAATAAAAAATCTTCCCCTCAGCATTTCTACTTACAAAGTATTGAGGTGAGAAAAAGCTTTCCCAACAAGGAAACCAAGTCTTTTTTTTCACAAGGCATATGTAAGAATAATAAGGCATATGAGAGAGAGAGAGAGAGAGAGAGTGTGTGTGTGTGTGTTTAAGCCTAAAAAGGTAGCAGAAAATTTCAGACAAGAAAAAAGAAATGGAAGCCCTACTGACAGGAAAAATGGAAGGCATGGTGAGGAGGGGGGAGGGGGTGTAGAAAGTCTCTCTCTCTCTCTTTAAAAAAAAAAATCTTTGGAGAAAAAAACAAAAAAATCCATACATACAAACACAAAGTAGAAGCAGAAAGTACTACTTACTTGAATGAAGTTGCTATGAAGAAGTTCAGCCTGCTGGGCCTGCTTATGGTCTGCCATTCGAACATGCCGTGTCAGAGTCGATGTTCGATAGTTCTTGCACCCCGGCTTCGTGAACGTGTTTCTTTTTTTTGTGTTTCAGGCACAAGAGCACATCATGCTTCCATCTTCTTCCTTCTTTAACCAGGGTCTGTCGAATAACAAACTCTTTCAGATCCGTCCAAACCTTAAGGACTTCCTCCCATCCACGTCGGGAGGTCGTAAAGAGGAAACGGTTCTGTGCCGGCTACACACCGGCCATTCGTATTTTACCCATGCTTACCTTTTAAAGAGTGAAGAAGCTCCGTGGTGCATTCCATGTCATGCGCCGCTCACAATGAAACATGTTCTTTTAGAGTGTTGGGACTTGCACGATGTGAGACACAAACATTTTACGGCGGAGTCCATGAAGATCCTGTTCAGGGATGTCCTGCCTGGTGTGATCCTTGACTTTTGAGAGAGATTGACATTTTTCATCTGATTTAAGATTTTACGGAAGAAAGATTTTTAACGAAGTTTTGGTACGTTTCTAGACGATGTCATTTAAAGAGATGTGTGAAAGTTTTTTGTTTTTTTTTGTTTTGTTTTTTAAAAAAATTTTTAATGACTGGTGAGTTGATTTTAACGTGGTGACAGCCCTGATGTGGCCCTTTGCGGTCGGCTGGGCTATAAGCAACATTATCTTATCTTATCTTTCAACCATGATTCTTGAAACGCCTTGTAGAGTTTCTTCTGCTCCTCCGTTTCGAACTGGAGGGATCGGCTTCGTTTTCACCATCTTCATTATCTTGCTGATCTTCGGGTTCACTGGCACTTTCAACCGTTTCGCCTCCGGCGTCGATCGGCTGAGACACGCTATCGCTTGACTGAGTAGCCGTAACGGTGGCTGTAGACTCATTATCGGCTTCCAGCTGATGATCTTTAGATATATCAGTGCGTTTTTTCTTCGTGAAGGCGAAAGAAAACAGAGTGTTTGGCTTCGCGCGCTTCATCGTTGAAGCCGACATGAGGACTGTTGAACTGCCAGTACCGCTGATTGGCTCAACTGCTGCTTCTCGGCCAATGAAAAAATTTGGTAAAACGTGCGTTCGGCTAAAGGAATTGCTCAGGAAGCTATACACACGGCAGCAGCGAAGCAGCGCTGGTTGTGCAAAAAACGCGTTCGTTCTCTTTTTTTTGGGCTTTTGGGCCGCGTCTTTCGCGATTTTTTGCGGCCTTCAGAAAAATATTGCGGGAATCCCGCAAGGGCGCGCTCTAGAATCAACACTGTGGCCTGCATCTCTTCCAGCTCACACTTTCTGTTCCCAGACTTGCTGCCCCCAAAGTAGTAGTATAAGTCAGATAGAGTTTTCTCAACATCTTTCAGGTACTGAATGTCTTTGGTGGCTTGAGAAGTGGCAAGATTAACACACAGACGAGTAACAAACTCTTTCAGATCCGTCCAAACCTTAAGGACTTCCTCCCATCCACATCGGGAGGTCGTAAAGAGGAAACGGTTCTGTGCCGGCTGCACACCGGCCATTCGTATTTTAACCCATGCTTACCTTTTAAAGAGTGAAGAAGCTCCGTGGTGCATTCCATGTCATGCGCCACTCACAATGAAACATGTACTTTTAGAGTGTTGGGACTTGCACGATGTGAGACACAAACATTTTACGGCGCAGTCCATGAAGATCCTGTTCAGGGATGTCCCGCCTGACGTGATCCTTGAGTTTTTTGAGAGAGATTAACATTTTTTATCTGATTTAAGATTTTACGGCAGAAAGATTTTTAACAAAGTTTCTGGTGCGTTTGTAGACGATGTCATTTAACAAGATGTGTGAAAGTTGGTTTTTTTTATTTATTTTTTTTTTTTTATAAAAGACTGGTGAGTTGATTTTAACGTGGTGACAGCCCTGATATGGCCCTTTGCGGTCGGCTGGGCTATAAGCAACATTATCCATTCTTATCCTAAGTGGCAAGATTGAGACGGTGTGCCATGTGACACAGTGGGGGCTCTCTCTTTGTACTAATGCAGCCACCCCTTTCTCCTTCCCCAGCATGACGGCTGCTCCATCAGAACCAAAGCCTAGGCACTTGGAAAGATCAATCCCATCTTGCGCAAGTGCAGCAGTGAGGCATTTAAAAATGACAACAGCAGTATTTTTTGGGTCTTGTTTGTTACATTTCTAAAAAAAAAGGGGTCTTGGGTTAAAAGGGTTTTCCCCTTCAATTTCCTAATGTACACCACAAGATGTTTCAAAACCCTGAAAAGTCGTGCTCCCCATCAATGAAAAATGGAAAACGTCTTTGCTTTTTTTCGCCCCCCCGGGGGGTTTTTACGACCTTGTCGTGGTCGGGGGTTTCCCGTGGTCCATGATCCCTGGGGCTCTGCTGGGGGGGGAAATAATATTTGGGAAGTAGGCTGTTTTTTTCAACTGCTTCTAGCCTGAGAGGGGGCGTCCCTGTTTGGCCTGGGCCGAAAACGGGGTAAGGAGTTGTGCCCCTGGTAGGGTTTTTCCCATGCCCAATGGGCCCAAAGGGGGTGAGGACCCTGCTAAGAGTAACCCCCCCTTTTCCCTTTTTTTTTTTCCCTGCCCCCCTTTAGGGGGCCCCTTTTCTATCTTCGCCCCCCTTAAAAGCCCTTCTTTTTCACACCCCTTTTTCTCTTTTTGGGGGTTCCCCTTTAAAGTTCCGCCGGGGTTTTGCCGTGGGGGGTGCGACCGTGTCGGGGGGGAAAATTTTCCTGGGGGTTTGGAGGGCCATTGTTGAGGAGGCCTTTTGCCCTCAACACATCACTTTGGCTGGGAAACCTCCCTAGCCCAAGGGGATTTACATTTTGGGCCCCGGGTGTACAAATTTGGTCCCCTTTTTGGGGGGGGCAAGACAAGCAGTTCCCCTGGGTTTGTAAACCCCCTGCAGTGTTTTCGCTCTCTGCCCCGGGGTTGAGCTGATCAGGGGGGAGGGGGGGTGTTTCTTCTTTTTTGTCGTTTTTGCCCTCCCCCGAAGCCGGGAAAGGGGGTAAGAAAATTGGGGTTTTCTTGGCCCGGGCCCCCTTATTTGGGACCCCAAAGGTGGGGGGGGTAAGGGAGAGAGGGAAATAAAAAAAAAATTCTCATGGTTTTTTAAAAAAAAACAACCCCCCAAAAAAAAAGGGGGAAGGCTGCACCCCCTATTTCAAAAAAATTTGATTCAGATAGTGATTCCGAAAAGGAGGTCCCGGACAGAGGACAGGTTTCTGGGTTTCCCCGGGCTCGGATGGAAGGGACGGACCCGGAAAGCCCCCTTTCAGCTCGACCCCTTTTCGCCAAAACAAAAGGGGTTTTCAAGTTTTAAGAAAGGGGGACCCTCGGTCCATAAAGGGGTTTTGAGGAATGGTTCTTTTTCTTTTATTGTTAAATCACCAAAACAATCTAAAACAGCTGCTGAAGGCAAAGAAATTTTGGACAGGGAGATCAGGGTAACTCCCCACAAACAGTTGAATCATAAAAAAGGGTGATTCCCCTGCGGGGAAATTTATCTGGTGTATCAGAGGAAAAAATTAAGACGGGGGCTGGATCCCAGGGTGGGAGGGGGAAGGGCGCAGGGTGACGGGTAAAAAAAGGGTTTTCATAGAGGTGGCCCCCAAAACCCCCTTTTTTGGGCCCTTTTCTGCAACCCTGTCCCGCCCCCGGTCCCCAAATTTTGGGTTACTTAAAATGTTCTTTTCATTATATTTTTCCGCCCCCGTTGAGGTGCTTCAGGGGGCCAAAGTTTGGCCATGTCAGGGACCGCTGTTTCGGGGAAAGGGGTTTTGGGGGTGTTTGTTGCAAGGAACCCCCAAAGATGGGCCGTGCCCGGGACCGGGGCAAAATTGGCTAACTGGGGTTTGGGCAACCATCCCTCCTCTTCACGAAACGCCCTCTTTGGATTCGGAAATTCCCCCTTTCAAAGAATAAAAACTGAAAAAAAATTTTTTCCCTTTTTTTGGGGCCCCCGAAAAGCGGGTTTGGGGGGGGGGGGGGGGGGGGGGGTCAGACCCCCGACAGCTTTTCTTTCTATGTTGGGCCCCGTAAAAAAAGGGTTCCCACATTTCCCCAACTCGGCAGTTGCTGTCAGCCCGGAAAACCCTTTAAATTTTCGAAGACATTTGAAAGGGGAAAAACTGTCGGGCTTGGGGGAAAAGCGGGTTTCCAAACCCCCCAAAACCCCAAAGTGGGCCCCCCCGGGTGGCCCCCAAAAAATTTCCCCCCAAACCCCTCAGCTGCCCGCTGTCCAACATCTGCTGCGGGGGAAAATTTAAACACCAGCACCCCCCCCCGAACTCCTCTCCCCCCATTTGCCCGTGGGGGCAAGGGAGTTCAACCAAAGTGTGGAATGGTGGGGGTTGGGGGAAAAAAAAAAAACCTTTCCAAACCGCCCCCCCAAACCCGGGCCCTACTTCCCTTTTGGCAAGCCCTGCCCAGGTCTGCAGAAAAGTCCATGAAATTAAGAACAAATTTACAGCTTTAAAAGCAGATGTTGGGGGGAGATCCCCTAAACCCTCTCCCCTTTTTTGGCCCCTGCCCAGGGATAATACAATTTTTCCCTTTGGGGAAAATCCGGGTTTTAAATTTCCAACTTCGAGGACCCTGCACTTCTTTTCCCCATCTCTAAAACCTTCCTCTGGCTCTTCAAGAAACTAAAAATTCACAGCCAAAAAGGACCTTTCCCTTTTTCCCTGGCTTTAATATTTTTTCAAAACCTGCACAACCATCCACTTTGGGGACTGTCGGGGGGGTTGCCCTTCCCCTACAAAAAAACTTTGGTTTTTGCCCCTGTAAATTTTTCTACCCCCTTCAGGCTGTAGCTGCGAGAGTCCCCTCTCCAAAACTGTGCCCAATCTTTTCTTTTATCTCCACCTTCGGGCCCCGGGTTTGTCGTCGGCCCTTGGGTCGCCCAAATAGAGGAACTCCCTCCCCTTTTTTTTGGTTTTTGGGTGACTTTAAGGGTCACCCCCCTCTTTGGGGAAAATCCCGGGTTCGTCACCCAATCTCTGAGGGAGGATGTCCTTTGGGGATTTGGATTTGGTTGTCCTGAACGAGGGATCTGCAACTTACCCCACTTTTCCCCACGGTTCACTTTCGTGTTTAGATTTTGGGTTTTGTGACCCCCCCGCGGGTCCTGGACTATGGTGGTCTGCCATGGATCTGCAGGAAAGTGACCTTTTCCCCTGTCCTTCTACAACCTGTTTTTAAATGAAAAAACGTCTCTGTCTCTCAACATCTCAATTAAAAAAAAGCAAACTGGGATCTATTTGCACCCATATTTCAAAAGATTCCCGGACACCCGATTTTTTTTTAGAGTTTCCCGACCCAGGGGAAAAACTCTCACAAAACATGATCAAATTGGGTAAAGCCTGTATTTCCCGGTTTTTTGATAAACTTTTAAAAAGCCCCAAAAAAACCCTGGTTCGATTCAGAATGCAAAAAATTTTTCCCAAAATTAAAAACGGGTCAGCGTCAAGGGTATACCCAAAACCTTCGGGTCCCAACGCCGAGCCCCTCGAAACTCGTTTTAAAACGGAAAAACTTTTAAAAACAGTAAACTCGGGCCCCCGGAGGGGGCTTCTGCTCCAGGGTGACATCAAAACCCCTAAGAAAAATGTGGAACACATTAAAAAATTTAAAGGAAAAAACAAACCCGTCCCCCTGTGGGAAACCCTCTCAAGTTTTCGGATTCTTTTAAAAACAGAAAAGAAAGCGTTTTCTAAACTGCCTTTCTTCAACCATTGAAAAAATTCCCCCTCTTCTAATAAATCAGTCCTTTTTTCAAACACAAAGCCCCAAAAGAAAAAATTTTTCCTTTCAACTTTCTCCGGGCAACTGGAAGACTACAATTTCCTTTTCCCTTAAACCCAGCGAAATCGCCCTTAAATCTCTTGCAGCGATTCTTCTTTCCCGGGATAGATTTACATTTTTTTAATTTTCCCAAATAAAAGGGAAAAATCTTCCGCCAAAAAAAAGGTTGAACTCCTGTTCAGGTATACAACCCCCGTGTGGACTACAGGTGTTTCCCCCCCCTCTTTGGGGGGGAACCCGCCCTCATTTTCCCATCCCCCAAACCCGGAAAAATTTTTTAATCCTCAACTACCGCCATAAACTTTGACCAAACTGTGTCTGTAAATTTATGGAAAAAATGGTCAATTCTAGGCTCATTGGGGGGTCGAAAAAAAATGGCCTTTTGGGGGGAAAAGAAAAGTTGGGGTTTCCGCAAAAAAATCGGACTACCGTTGACCAATTTTATTCGTCTGGAAAATACACTTTTGGAAAGCCTTTCTGAACCCACTGTGAAACCCTTCAAGTTTTTTGGATTTTTTTAATAACAGAGAAGAAAGCAAAGGGTTTTTAAACTGCTTGCTTCAAACCCTTGAAAAAGGGAAATTTCCCCCTTTCTAAAAAAAATCGGGGCCCCTTTTTTCAAAAACAAAGGCCCCAAAAAAAAAACACCCTGCAACTTTTCGTTTCCCACAAAAAGGAAGACTACAAATTTCCCCTTTTCCCTTAAAAGAGCAAAATCTTCCTTCTTTCTTGCAGCGATTTTCCCCTCCAGGTATAGATGAAATCCATTATCAGCTGTTTTAAACATCTTCCCCTAGAAGGTTTTGAACTCTGCTAAAAGGTCTACAAACCCTGTGTGGGAAAAACAGGGTTTTTTTTCCAAACCCCTTGGCCCAAAAAACCCCCCAAAATTCCCATCCCCAAAAAACCCGGAAAAGACTTTTTTAAACCTTCAAATTTTCCCTCCCATACTTTGACCAGGGTGTGTTTGTAAAATTGATGGAAAAAAAAGGTCAATGCTAAAGGGTCAATTTGGAAAAATGGGAAACCCAATTTGGGCCTTTTTTGGGAAAGCCCGTTGGTTTCCCCAAAATCGGGGCTAAAAGTTTTAACCCTTTGGTTCGTCTGGGGAAACCACACTTTGGGAAAGCCTTTCTGAAAAAAAAAAAAAAAAAAAAAAAAAAAAAAAAGGCATGCAGTGGCAATTTTTTTTTGACTTTGGGGAAGGCCAAAGGTTCCCACCTGGAAATCGGGGGTACTTCATGTTCCCCCAAAATCTTTTTGGGGGTTTTGAGGGGCATCTTCCCCTTTTTATTCAAATTTTTTGGCAGAACGACAGTTTCAGGTCCGGGTTGGCCCCCACCCCCCCCCCTGATGTCCACGAGCAGGAGTTTGGGGGTTTTCCCCCGGGGGGCATTTCTATTCCTGCCCCCTTTAGTATTAAGATCAACAACATTGTTCCGTCAGTTCAGCAGGGTTTAATGTCATTGTTTTTTGGGTATTTTTCTGTCTCGCAAATTGGGAAACCTGTTTTCCCGGGGTTTTCCAAACGCAGGCCCAGCTTTGCGAAATAAAACCATCGGGGGCGGATGGAAAAAAAGGGTTTTACCCTTTTTTTACAAAAACCCAGTGAAATTTCCCTTCCCTAATTTTTCCGTCATTTTTTCCCAACCCAACTTAAAGTGGGGAAACTCCCATTCCAGCTGAAAAAGGCCCAAAATTTTCGGGGGAGTCATTTTTGAAAAAAAACTAACTTTCACCAATTAAAAACCTAAAAATGCTTCCCAAAAAGGCACTGAATATTCTGCGGGTCGAGCACACCCCGGGGGGCGCTGAAAGAAAATTTGTTGCACCTCTACAGACCCCTGGCGTTCCAAACGGATACGGTTTGCTGGGAAGCCCGAAAGATCATCTACCTCAAACTCTTGGACCCTACCACCATCAAGGGCTTCGTCCTGTTTTGGGAGGCCCGCACCACCCCTGTTTACGCCGTACCAGAGGGGGTAAACCCTTTTCACTGTCCAATCGCAGGCTAACTGTCTTTGAATTATTACATCCGACTGTTTTCAGAACCCCGAATCCTGCCCAGACTGTGTTTTTGACCCCCCTTCCAAATAAATTTGAAAATAAAACCCCAATGTATTCCGCCGTTTGGGCTTCGTAGCAGGCTCACTGCGGGAAAGCAGGTATAGACCTGGGAGTAGTTTCCGATTTTTTCCCAAATTTCCGGGTCAAACCCCATGGACCTTTTTTCACACCAAGATTCGTTTCGATCTTGCGCTTTCCAAAATCACCGCTCTTGGCGTACAAGGTTTGTATGCGAGCTCTGTTCCAAATTCCCTCCCCACAAAAAATTTTCACAAAGGTTCCAAACTGGATGGAGTGGCCTGTGAGCCACTGCCCGGGGGCCCCTTTTAATTTGTTGGAACTATTTTTCAGAGCTTCTGTCTTTCTGCTAACTTACTGCTCTGGTACGGGTTTGAAGATAATCCCCATTCTTCGAAGAGGGGCTTTCTGGTTCTGTCGGATTTGCTGTCACTTTGGGGGCCCTAGCTGGCCGCAACCCTTTAGCTCCAAACTTTTACTTTTTTTGAATTTTTAGCAATTTTAAGGGGGAGGGTTTCAAATTTTTCTTGCTTGGGTTCCTGGCCTGTTTGGCATCGGCGGGAACGAAATGGTTGATCGTTTAGCCAAGAACGCCACAAGAGAGAAACTGTCCAACACTTATATCCCCTGCTCAGATGTGAAACCCAAAATTAATGATTATGTGAGAGACCTCTGGCAGGAGGATTGGAACACACAGACGAATAACAAACTCTTTCAGATCCGTCCAAACCTTAAAGACTTCCTCCCATCTACGTCGGGTGGTCGTAAAGAGGAAACGGTTCTGTGCCGGCTGCACACCGGCCATTCGTATTTTACCCATTCTTACCTTTTAAAGAGTGAAGAAGCTCCGTGGTGCATTCCATGTCATGCGCCACTCACAATGAAACATGTTCTTTTAGAGTGTTGGGACTTGCACGATGTGAGACACAAACATTTTACAGCGGAGTCCATGAAGATCCTGTTCAGGATGTCCCGCCTGACGTGATCCTTGAGTTTTTGAGAGAGATTAACATTTTTCATCTGATTTAAGATTTTACGGCAGAAAGATTTTTAACAAAGTTTCTGGTGCGTTTGTAGACGATGTCATTTAACGAGATGTGTGAAAGTTGGTGTTTTTTTTTTTTTTTTTTTGACTGGTGAGTTGATTTTAACGTGGTGACAGCCCTGATGTGGCCCTTTGCGGTCGGCTGGGCTATAAGCAACATTATCTTATCTTATCTTATCTTATCTTATCTCACTTCGCTGGGCCGTCGGCACCCACTTTTGACACAATTTTCAACTGAAAAATACTCTGTTGAAACGGTCTGTTAAATAATAAATTCTACACATTTTCAGTTGTATTCTTAACAGAAATGGAGTCATAAGCAAGATTTCGATCGAGAAGTCCGAATTTCGTAAAATGATAATTTGGATCAAAACTCCGACAGTAAACAAAGAAGGCGACTCGCTAAAGGGATCGGCGCTGTCAGTCATTTCGTATAGTCGCAAGCTTGTACAGAAAAGATCATAGGCATGCGATATACGAAATGAAAGCTTATGGACTTTACTTTTAACATGCATCTTCAGATTCTTCGGTTTTCCTCTTACTTTTTGTAAAATCAAGAATTATTCAATATTCATTCGACAGACAATTGAAAATGGCGCCAAGATTGCTTGTGCAAAATACCAGTTTAGAGAAAATATGGGCTTCTCAGCCCGGTACGGTTGTAATGAATCAAATACATTAATTTTTGTGACTTTAGCAACGTACATACAACTATGTAGGTTCTGAGGTATTCATGATTTAGAGAATTTACCAATTAAAAAAAGGAGATTCGACCAAGGGAGGTAAGGGGAAGATAACTCTTGAACAAAACATTTTCATCCACGAAAAGTAACCAAAATAAAAACAAACACTGTTAGCACCCGGCTACATTTAAATGACTGGTGAGTTGATTTTAACGTGGTGACAGCCCTGATGTGGCCCTTTGCGGTCGGCTGGGCTATAAGCAACATTATCTTATCTCCTACTTTTTCGCACAAGATAGTATTACTATTAAAAAAATACTAACATGCACATTAATCTAAATAAAAATGCTAATAAGTGTGTGTGTGTGTGTGTGTGTATTGCGTGTATGCATGTGTGTGTGTGTGTGTGTGTGTTTGTGACGCCGTTGGGTCAAAAAGAAATAAAATAAGCTCACCTGTTAGCTGTTTGATATCCAAGCATTGAGTTGAATATCTTCTGATTCATGTAACACTACCAGTTCATGTCCTCTCTATACATATTGTCACTTATTCCAGTTTGGATTAATTGTCAAGAACCACAATATATACACTATTTACACATTTCACATGGTAGTTTACTGGTTGAGTTTCTTGCTGTAGGCACTCTTCAGTGCAGCAAGATCCTCTGTAGTCATGCTCCTCACAGCATCTTGAGGCTCCTGGGGCACTGACTTGAGGACCAGCAGGCTCTCCATGGTGCTGTCTGCCAAGCTGGCTCTCTGGTCTGTGCGGTTCTTCCTCACACAGGAGAAGATGCGCTCACAGTGGGCACTGCTATGAGGGATGGTGACAATGCCCCTCATCACCAGAGACAGCTCCTTGAACTGCCCATCTTCCACTTCCCCAATGGCCTTCCAAGTTTCATCGATTCTGTCCTTGCGACAGCTGCTGACATCGGTAGCTTGGTAAAGCGAGAACTGTTCTGTGACAGTGTTTGCAGTGCAGGAGGGAGGGATCAAGCAGGGAAACCTTTCCAGGAAAAACCTGACGTCTGCCACAGATGAAGAGCACTGGTTATCGACGTCCACTACTTCAGCATGCTGAAGAACGGGGTCATCCAAAGGAAGCCTGGACTTCAGATAGTCGACAAGCTCCACAAAGTAGGCCTTGGCAACTTTGTAGAACTCATCCACTCTGGAGTCCCTGAGGTGGTTGTCAGCCTTGTTCTTCAGGAACTGATGGGCCTCCTCACCGATCACCAGCTCGCTGTTGCTCTTCATGTTTTGGGGGTTTTTGTAGTCCACAGCTAGCACCGAAGTGGAGCCGTGGAAGGCAGCAGGCTTTACAAATTTGCTGAGAAAGGACTTCAGCAGCTTTTCCATACCCTTCTTCAGCTGGTGGACCAGAGGCTCTTCAGCTTGGAAGGTGAGCAGAAAGGGCTGGAAGGTCTGGAGGGTGTGTGCCAGAAACAGCACATAGAGCTTGTTGGTGGGGGACCTCATGAATTGGAAGATCACATCCACTTTCCCTGCTGCATAGCTGCTGGTGGCCTTGCTGCCCTTCTTCATGGCCTCCTGCTCCTCACTGAAGAAAACCTTTAAGGCATCCCAAGACTGCAGAAGCCTGTCCAGGCACCTTCCAATGCTGAGCCAGCGAGTGGGCACATGCTTGAGTATCTTCCGCTGCTGTGTGTCGTAGAGTTCTTGGGTTCCTTTGAATCGAGATTTCCGGTCGACACTCTTGTCAAAGTAGTAGTATATGTCGACCAGGGCAGTTTCAATCTCTGGCAGGTGGGTGGCAGCCTTCTTTGCAGCGTTGTGGACGACATGAAGAGTGCAGCCTGCTAGGAAGATGGAGGGCTGGTTCTGCTTCATGAAGGCGTACACTCCTTTGTGTTTGCCAGTCATCACATTGGCATTATCACACCCCAGACTCAGGCAGTTGGTAAATGGAATGCCGGACGCCTCGAGTTCTCCTTCAATCAGCTTGAAGATGTTTTCTCCTGAAGTCACACACACACACACACACACACATATACAATTTCAATAAGTATTTGAGGAAAAAGAATCACACACACACACACATACACATACACACACACACACACACACACACACACACACACACACACACACACACACACACACTGTCACACACACACATGGTCTCACACACACACACACAGAAAAAACACGCTCACACACACACACAGAGAAAAAAAACCACACACACATACACACACACACACAATTTTAATAAGTTTTGAGGGAGAAAGAAACACCACAGTCTTTCTCCAGTGACAATTGTTTACTAAAAAGTATAGGGTTAGATAGACCAGGTGCATGAATATGTCCAAATTTACAAAGGGTCACCAATATATTAAGGGGTCACAACAGGAACCATATTGATAAAAAAAAAAAGTCATGCACACATTGTCACACACATTCCAAAACAACCAGACACATGCAATCATTCTCACACACACACACACACAAACTTTCTTTCATTACAGGTCTGTTATAGATCGTTTCATCTTTGCTGCTAATTATATGCAGTAATCATGATTTAGTTTTATACATGGATACATTATATTACAAAAAATGCATTTTCTTTTTCAAATTGTACCTGTTGCTGATCCCTGACAAGTACAGAGGTGCCAACCCAGAGCAAATTTTGTCAGTATTATGTTAGATAATCTGATGCGTGACCATCGACGGCGCGAAGCGCCTAGCCTGCTAGGGGGGTCTGGGGGCATGCCCCCCCAGAAAAATTTTACAAAAAAGGAAGCAAAATGGTGCAATCTGGTGCATTCTAGACACTAAATTACATTGTTTCAAGCATGAAGTTTCATGTACAAAATTGTAAAATTTGGTCATGTTAGGCAAAATTTTGTGTGAAGTAAGTGACTTCACACACACACACACACACACACACACACACACACACACACACACACACACAGACAAAATCAATACAATTTACTCACCAAGACAGCCTTCCAGTTGTGATATCCACCATTATCCCTACTGACACTAATAGAAAAGAAAAAGGATTTGATATTTACACTATGTACACAGATTCAGTCATTTCAGTCTTTGGGTGCAGGAGCAGTTGTCGAATCAGGGTCTTCAGAAGCTTCTGCAGATGTGACGGTGGCATGAGCTGGCTTCTTCAAAGACTCTGCAGTAGCGCTCTTGCACTTCTTCAAGAGGGACTCGGAAAGATGTGTGCTGTAACATGGCTCTGTTGACTTGGACTTGAGAGAGATCAGAGCGTTCTAAGTCTGATTTCCCATTGTGCCCCTGAAATCAGTTTTATTTTTTCTCACTAGAGAAAAGATCCTTTCACAGGCTGAATTTGACACAGGGATGAGTAGAATCCCCAGCATGACACGAGACAGCAAATCAAATCTCAGGGATCCGTTGTGATCTGTCACTGTGGCCATCTCTGCCCACTGTTCTTCTGCTTCTGTCATCTCTATCACGTTGGCTAGCAGAGGCTGGCAGGTTTGGTAGTCGTTGAACTGTTCTTCAACAGTATCAATGGTACATGAAGCTGGTAAGACAGGTGGAAAGCGTTTAAGGAAGTACAGTGAAACCTCTATTTTAAGACCTTCAAAATGTCCAGAAAATTCGGTCTTAAATTGGAGGGGTCTTATAAGGGAGGTAGGCACCGACAGGTGTAGAAACAAACACTTTCTCACAGATGAATTCTCCATGCACAAAAAGTCTCAAGAACACTGAATGCATACTGAAAACATGTATAATTTTCACAGATGAATGCAAATACAATGTGCACAAAATGACACATTGACTAGGCGTTGGAATATTTTCAGTTAAAATATCCTTACAATTGCACACACACACACACACACACACACACACAACACACACACACACACACCGTCTCCTTCATACAGCTACACAAAAGGACATACAATGACTATGTGTTGAAGAAATATTTTCACACACTTACAGTACACATACTCACTCAATCACAGTCACACACACACACACACACACACACACACACACACACACACACACACACAACTTGTTCAAATCTTCATACGGCGATTTCCTTTCTTTCAGTCACATATTTCCGGTCAGCTTTTGCACCTTGCTCCCAGATTGCCATGACAGTTTTCTGATCTTTGATGATGTTTTGAATCTGGGTCTTGCCAACTTCATAACTTCAAGCAATCGATATTGCAGTTTCACCTCCACGACTTCTTTTGATCACCTCCACTCTGTCTTCTACATTCAGGGGCTTTCTCTTTCGTGATCCGCATGTTTTGCCTCCGATTTCCGCCATCTTTCTTTTAACAAGGGAAGCGACTCTAGATTGCGGCAGGTGTGCAGTTGTTTCCCTTGACTCATGGTCGTACACCAATGGTGCGAAGGTCGTAAATTTCAACAAAACAAAGGTCGCAAGTCGCGTTTTAGAGGAAAGTCGCTTAAGAGGGGTCGTTTTGATAGTAAAATCCATCCGTGCAAAAAAATTCAGTCTTAAATGAGAGGAGGTCTCTTAACAGAGGGTCTTATATAGAGGTTTGACTGTACCTGACACAGGACCATTTCGCAGCATGCCTCTCACGAACATTTGCCACTGATGCATGCCTCCAGACGTTCCACCTTACTCACGGAACATAGTCACTTTGCAGGTGTTGAGTTGTCAATGGATGTCATTGACAGGCGTCTTGTAAACATCTTGACATTTGTGAAGAAAGCTTCATTCTCTTGGGATTCCAGTCCTATCTCTAATGTGTAAGTACCCTCCGGGGTTTGCAATTGCCGTGGTCGGAGGGCTTGCGTGTCCTGTGATCTTTAGGCTTTGCTGACGGGGGCTCAAAACTCAGCTAGATGGTTATTGTGAACACTGCTAGCTTATAGCAAGTTGCTGACTGGCACAACATTACGTGGTAGATTTGGCCCTGTAGGTCCCCAGTCAGAACGGTTAGGAGTGAGGGCCAGACAAAGAGTAACGCACCTTTTTCCATCTGTCATTGCCTATTCTTAACGGAACTCTTTTCTTCTTCGTCTCCCCTTCAAGTCTTCTTTTCCACACTCCTTCTCCTGTGGTCTCGCTTAAGATCCGCCGCGTTGGCCGTGCGGTGCGACCTGTGTCGAGGGGAATAGATCCTGGTTGATTGAGAGGGCAAAACGCTCTCAACCTCACTTTGGCTCGACCTCTCACTAGACAGTGGGTTACACTTTGGCCCGTGTTCTAATCGGCTCCCCTTCTATGGGGCTGTGTCAATACAGGCATTCTCCGGCTGGCCAAGATAACCCTGTAGTGCTCAGTCTCTCTGTTTCCCTGGGAGTTGGCACCTCGGGGGTTACGACCTTGTCGTGGTCGGAGGGTTTGCGTGGTCCAGTGATCCTTAGGCTCTGCTGGCGGGGGCATCAATACTTGAGATGGCTGTTTTTTTTTCATACTGCTTCTAGGCCTGAGAGGTGCAGATGCTGTTTGGCCTAAGCGTAACTGGTAAGGAGTTGATGTCCTGTAGGGCTTCCCATGTCAGATGGCTAAGGGTGAGGATCCTGACTAGAGTAACCCACCTTTCTCCTTTTCTTGTTTTCTGCCTCCCTTATTTGGCCCTTTTCTATTTCGTCTCCCCTTCAAGTCTTCTTTTCCACACTCCTTTTCTCTCTGTGGTCTCCTTAATGATCCGCCGCGTTTGCCGTGCGGTGCGACCTGTGTCGGAGGGAATGAGATCCTGGTTGATTGAGAGGGCCAGCGCTCTCAACACATCACTTTGGCTCGGACCTCTCCTAGACAGGGAGTACACTTTGGCCCGGGTGTACAATCGGCTTCCCTTCTTGGGGTTGGGTCAAGACGGGCAGTTCCCCAGCTGGCCAAGTAACCCCTGCAGTGCTCAGCTCTCTGTTCGGGAGTTGAGCATGATCAGGGGGATAGGGTTTGGTTGCTTTGCTTGTCGTATGTCTTCCCCGAAGCCTGGAAGGGGTCAAGACATTGGTTTCTTGGCCCTGGCCCTTAGTGGACTCCAAGTGGTGGGTAAGGGAGGGATGAAACACAAATTCCACTCAATATGCTTTTCAAAAATCATCCCCCCAAAAAAGAGGAAGGCAGCATCCCCTATTCAGGGATTTTGATAGTGACACGATTCGGATATGGAGTTTAGACAGAAGACAGGTTTTTGGCTTCCTGGCTCGTTATGGAAGGAACTGAGCAAGAAGACCCCTTTCAGCTTTGAGCCCTTTTGCTATCCAAAAGGGTTTTCAAGGTATAGCAGTTGACCCTCGGTCCATCAAGAGGTTTGAGGAACGGCTCGTTTCTCATTCAGTGCAAATCGCAAAAACAATCTGAACAGCTGCTGAAAGCAACGAAACTTGTGGACAGGAGATCAGGTAACTCCCCACAAACAATTAAATTCATCAAAAGGAGTTGATTCGCTGCAGGGAATTATCAGGTGTTTCAGAGGCAGAGATCAAAACGGAGCTGGCATCCCAGGGTGTGACGGAGGTACGCAGGGTGACTGTCAAGAAGGGTGCAGATATGAGTGGCCCACACCTCTTTCTGACATTCTGCAACCTGTGCTGCCTCCGGTCCATCAAGTCGGCTACCTGATTGTCCGGGTTCTGTTGTACGTTCCATCCCCGTTGAGGTGCTTCCGATCCCCCAGAAGTTTGGCCATGTCAGAGACCGTTGTTCTGGCAGGAGGTGTGTGGTATTTGCTGCAAGGCAACCCTGTGATGGCCGTGTAAAGATCCGGCACATGTGCAAACGCGGTGGCGACCATCCTCCTCTTCACGGAATTGTCCTCTGTGGATTCAGAATCTGCATACAAAGGGTTAAGACAGAAAAGAAAATCTCCTTTTTTGAAGCCCGCAAGCAGGTTGTGGGCAGTCAGTCCGCCGACAGCTTCTTCGTATGCTTCGGCCGTAAAGAAAGTTCCAACAGTTCCAACTCGGTCAGTCTGCTGTCAGACTGATAATTTTACGTTTTCGAAGACATTGCAAGGAAAAAACTGTCAGCTCTGGTGGAAGCAGGTCCACCACCTTCAAACCAAAGTCATGCCCCTGGTGGAGGCAAAAAATCCGCCACCCCTCAGACTGCCAGCAGTCTACAACATCGCTGCTGGGCAGATTAAAAAACCAGCACCCCTCCCTCGAACTACCTCTGTCCAGTGCCCGTGCGGGCAAGGGAGTTCAACCTAGTGTGGAGATGGTGGAGTATGAGGAAAAACCTCCACGTCCCCCAAACCCAGACCTACTTCACCTGTTGGCAAGTCTGCCACAGGTCTGCAGATAGTTCCAGTGAAATTAAGCAACAAATTTACAGCTTTGCAGCAGATGTTGAGGAGGAGATGATCCTGAATCTCTCTCCTTTTCGCCTCTGCACCATGGATTAATACAATATTCCATTGGAATATCCGTGGTCTAAATTCCAACTTCGGAGGTAGCTGCAGCTTCGTGTCATCTCTAAAACCTTCCGTCGTGGCTCTTCAAGAAACTCAAATTCAAAGCCAGAAGACCTTTAACTCTTTCTGGCTTTAATATTCTTTCGAAACCTGCACAACATCCACGCTGGGACTGGTCGGGCGGTGTTGCCTTCTCCTACCAAACTTGTTGTATAGTCCTGTCACTCTGTCTACCTCCCTTAGGCTGTAGCTTGCGAGAGTCACTCTCCACAAGACTGTGACAATCTGTTCTCTTTATCTCTCACCTTCTGTCCCGGTTGTCGTCTGGACCTTGTCAGTCTGTAGAAGGAACTCCCTCGACCTTTTTTGCTGTTGGGTGACTTTAACGGTCACACCCTCTTTGGGGTAGTACGGTTCGTTCATCCAGAGGTCTGCTGATTGAGGATGTCCTTTCGGATTTGGATTTGTGTTGTACTGAACGACGGATCTGCAACTTACCTCCACTCTTCCACTGGTTTCATTTCTGTTTAGATTTGTCGGTTTGTGACCCTCGCTGGTCCTGGACTATGAGTGGTCTGTCCATGACGATCTGCACGGAAGTGACCATTTCCCTGTCTTCTACAACCTGTATTAACTGAACACGTCTCTGTCTCTCAACATCTCAATTATAAAAAAGCAAACTGGGATCTATTTGCAGCCACTATTTCAAAAGAATTCCAGGACACTGATTTTTTTCAGAGTCCAGACCAGCAGAATCTCTCGACTAACACTATGATCAAATGTGCTAAAGCCTGTATTCAGGTCTTCCGATAAACTTCATATGCCAAAACACCTGGTTGATTCAGAATGCCAACAAATTTCCAAAGTTAGAAAACGGGCTCAGCGTCAGGTATACCAACGACCTTCGGGTCCCAACGCTCGAGCCCATCAGAAACTCCGTGCTAAATCGAGACCACTTTTAAAATCAGTAAACGTCGGTCCTGGAGAAGCTTCTGCTCCAGGCTGGACATCAAAACTTCTAAGAAAAAAGTGTGGAAACATCATTAAGAAAATCAAAGGGAAGAACACCTGTCCCACTGTGAACCATCTCAAGTTTTCGGATTCTTTAATAACAGAAAGAAAGCAGTTGCTAATCTGCTTGCTTCAACCATTGAAAGAATTCCTCCTCTTCTAATAAATCAGTCACTTTTGTCAAACACAAAGCCCTAAAAGAAAAATCTCCCTGCAACTTTTCATCCGACAACATGGAAGACTACATCTTCCTTTTACATTAAACGAGCTGAAATCTGCCTTACTCTCTTGCAGCGATTCTTCTCCAGGTATAGATGACATACATTATCAACTATTGAAACATCTTCCGCAAGAAGGTCTGAACATCCTGTTACAGGTATACAACCACGTGTGGACTACAGTGTTGCTTTCCACCCTCTTGGCGGACAGCCCTCATTATTCCATCCCCAAACCTGGAAAAGATCTTTCTAATCCATCTAACTACCGTCCATAGCTTTGACCAGCTGTGTCTGTAAACTGATGGAAAAAATGGTCAATGCTAGGCTCATGTGGAAACTCGAAACCGATGGCCTTTTGGCGAAAGAACAGTGTGGTTTCCGCAAACATCGTAGTACAGTTGACCATTTGATTCGTCTGGAATCTACACTTAGAACGCTTTTTTAAACAGACAGCATGCAGTGGCAATTTCTTGACTTGGAGAAGGCCTACGATACCACCGGAAGTCGGGGATACTTCATGATCTCCACGATCTGGGTTTTCGAGGTCATCTTCCGCTTTTTATTCAAAATTTTTTGGCCAGAACGACAGTTTCAGGTCCGGGTTGGCACCACTCTCTCTGATGTCCACGAGCAGGAGTTGGGTGTTCCCCAGGGGAGCATACTATCTCCTGCCCTCTTTAGTATTAAGATCAAACATTGTGAAATCAGTTCAGCAGGGTTCAGACTGCTCATTGTTTGTGGATGATTTTGCGTCTACGCAACTGGAAGCCTGTACCCGAGTGTCCAGCGCAGGCTCCAGCTTGCGTAGATAAAATCCATCGTGGGCGGATGAAAACGGTTTCACCTTTTCTGCTACAAAAACCCAGTGTATTCACTTCCATAATTTCCGTCAGTGTTTTCCAGATCGGAACTTCAAGTAGGGAAATCTCCCATTCCAGCCGTTAAAGAGGCCAAAATTTCTGGGAGTCATTTTTGACCAAAAACTTAACTTTCTCAGCCATATTAAAAACCTCAAAACTGCTTGCCAAAAGGCACTGAATATTCTGCGGGTCGTAGCACACCGACTGGGGCGCTGATAAGAAAACTTTGTTGCACCTCTACAGAGCCCTGGTCCGTTCTAAACTGGACTACGGTTGTGCTGTGTACGGCTCCACAAGATCATCTTACCTCAAACTCTTGGACCCTATCCACCATCAAGGGCTTCGTCTCTGTCTTGGAGCGTTCCGCACCACCTGTGTACAGCCTGTACGCAGAGGCAGGTGAACCTTCACTGTCCAATCGCAGGCTGAAACTGTCTTTGAATTATATATCCGACTGTTCTCAGAACCACAGATCCTGCCTATGACTGGGTTTTTGACCCTCCGTTCCAAAGTAAGTTTGAAAATAACCCGAAATGTATTCCGCCGTTGGACTTCGTATGCAGCCTCACGTGCGGAATGCAGGTATAGACCTGGGGTAGTTTCCGATTTTTCCAGTTTCCGGATCAACCTCCATGGACCTTTTTCACACCAGAGATCTGTTTCGATCTCGCAGCTTTCCGTAAGGAGTCTACCAGCTCTCTGGCGTACAAGGCTTTGTATGCCGAGCTCTGTTCCAAATTCCCATCCTATCAAAAAGTTTTCACTGACGGTTCCAAGTCTGAGGATGGAGTGGCCTGTGCAGCCTACTGCCTGGGGCTCCTTCTCAGATATTGTTGGAACATATACATTCCGATGCTTCTGTCTATTCTGCTGAACTTACTGCTCTAGTACTGGCTTGAAGATAATCTCCCATTCTTCGAGGAGAGACTTTCTGGTTCTGTCGATTCGCTGTCAGCTTTGGAGGCCATAGCTGGCCGCACCTTCAGCATCCAGAACTTTTACTTTTTTTTGAACTTTTTAGCAAGTTGAAGGCGGACGGTTACAACATTACTCTTGCTTGGGTTCCTGGCCATGTTGGCATCGGCGGAACGAAATGGTTGATCGTTTAGCCAAGAACGCCACAAGAGAGAAACTGTCCAACATTATATCCCCTGTTCAGATGTGAAACCCAAAATTAACGATTATGTGAGAGACCTCTGGCAGGAGGATTGGAACACACAGACGAGTAACAAACTCTTTCAGATCCGTCCAAACCTTAAGGACTTCCTCCCATTCTACGTCGGGTGGTCGTAAAGAGGAAACGGTTCTGTGCCGGCTGCACACCGGCCATTCGTATTTTACCCATTCTTACCTTTTAAAGAGTGAAGAAGCTCCGTGGTGCATTCCATGTCATGCACCACTCCACATGAAACATGTTCTTTTAGAGTGTTGGGACTTGCACGATGTGAGACACAAACATTTTACAGCGGAGTCCATGAAGATCCTGTTCAGGGATGTCCCGCCCTGACGTGATCCTTGGGTTTTTGAGAGAAATTAACATTTTTCATCTGATTGAGATTTTACGGAAGAAGGATTTTTTAACAAGTTTCTGGTTCGTTTGTAGACGATG
Organism: Conus ventricosus; assembly: GCA_018398815.1. Taxonomy (NCBI): domain Eukaryota; kingdom Metazoa; phylum Mollusca; class Gastropoda; order Neogastropoda; family Conidae; genus Conus; species Conus ventricosus. Next base: position 62,673 of record JAFLJL010001254.1, on the reverse strand, counting down.
TCATTTAACGAGTGTGTGAAAGTTTTTTTTTTTTTTTTTTTTTTTTTAAATGACTGGTGAGTTGATTTTAACGTGGTGACAGCCCTGATGTGGCCCTCTGCGGTCGGCTGGGCTATAAGCAACATTATCTTATCTTACCGGAGTTGGCATGATCCAGGGGATAGGTTGGTAGGTTTATTGTCTGTTGTATATCTCTCCTAAGCCTAAGGGTCAAACAGTGATTCTTGGCCTGGCCCTTAGTTGACTCCAAGGTGGGTTGGTAAGGGAGGGATGAATTTAATAAAATACACAGGCCTTTTCACAAAATTATCCCCCCCAAAGGAAGAGGAAGGCAGCATCCCCTTTTATTTGGGGACGTTCAAACAGACAGCGATTCTGATACTGAGGTGACACAGAAGACTAGGTTTCTGGCTTCCTGCTCTGATGGAAGGGACGGATGCAGAAACCCTTTCATCTCTGATGCCCTTTTGCATCCAAAGGGCTTCAAGGTCTAGCAGGTGACCCTCAGTCATCAAAAGGTTGAGGAATGGATATTTCAATTCAATGTCGATCTAAAAGCAATCTGAACAACTGTGAGAGCAACAAAGTTGGTGGACAGGGAGATCAGGTGAACACCTCATAAAACAGTTAAATTGTCAAAAAGGTGTGATTCGCTCAGAGATCTATCAGGGGTCCTCAGAGGCAGATAAATCAAGACGAACTGGGTCCCAATGTGTGAACGTGAGGTCGCGGGGTACTGGTAAAGAAAGTTCAGAAAAAAGTGGACACCAACACCTCTTTTCAGGACGTTCTGCAACCCTGTGCTGCCTCCGGTCATCAAGTCGGTTTTACCTAAATGTGTCATGTTCTGCTGTATGTGCCGTCCCATTAATGTGTTTCAGATGCCAGAGGTTTGTGCCATGTCAGAGACCGCTGTTCTGGGCAGGAGGTGTGCGGTGTTTGCTGACAGGCAACCCATGATGGGCGTGCAAAGATCGCACATTGTGCTAACTGCGGTGGCGACCATCCCTCCTCTTCAAGAACTGTCCTCTTGGATTCAAGAATCCCAATACAAAGAGTTAAACAGAAAAGAAGATCTCCTTTTTTGAGCCCGACAAACAGGTTGTGGGCAGTCAGTCAGACGCCCACAGCATCTTCATATTGCTTCGGCCGTAAAGAAATTTTCCACTCGGTCAGTCTGCTGACAGACTGAGAATTTATCTTTTTAAAGACACTGCAAGGAAGAACTGTCAGCTCTGGTGGAAGCAGGTCCACACCTCCCGACCACAGTGAATGCCCTGTGTGGAGGCAAAAAATCTGCCACCCCTCAGACTGCCCAGCAGTCTACAACATCTGCTGCTGGGCAATTAAAAAACCAGCACCCTCACCTCGAACTCCTCTGTCCATGCCCGTGCGGGCAAGGGAGTTCAACCCAGTTTGGAGATGGTGGGGAGGAAAAAACCTCCACCATCTCCCAAATCCAGACTCCACCATCTCCAAACTTCAGGCCTTTTGTCACATGGGGCAAGTCTGTCCAGCAGGTTCCCTCGGGGTTGCAGCTTGCCGTGTCGGAGGCTTGCGTGGTCCTGTGATCTTAGTCTTTCGCTGCAGGGCATTCAAAATCAGCTAATGGTTAGTTGTGAAACTGCTAGCCTGTTAGCCAAGTTCTGACGGCAAGCATACGTGTAGGAAATTGATGCCCCTTTAGGTGTCTTCCAATGTCAGAAAGGTTAGGAGTGTGAGGCCAGACAAATAGAACCCACCTTTTTCCTATTCTTCTTCTGCCTTTCTTAACGGTTCTTTTTCTTTCTCCTGTCTCACCTTCAAGTCTTCTTTCCAACATCCTTTTCTCTCTTGTGGTCTCCTTAAGATCCGCCGCGTTGCCCGTGCGTCGACCTTGTCGGTGGGGATGATCCTGGTTGATGAGAGGTGCGCCTCACACATCACTTTGGCTCGGACCTCTCCTAGACAGGAGTCACCTTGGCCGTGTAGCTACAATCGGCATCCCCTTCTTGGGGCTGGGTCAAACAGGCATTCTTCCGGCTTGGCCAAGATTACCCCTGTAAGTTTCAGCTCTGTTCGCGGTTGGGCATGTCAGGGGGATGGGTTGGTAGGTTTTGTCTGTTGTATATCATCTCCTGAGCCTGTAGGGTCAAAGGACAGTGATCTTGGCCTCTGGCCCCTTAGTTGGAACTCCTGGTGGGTGGTAAGGGATGGATGATGAATATAATAAATTACCATGGCTTTTTCAAAAACTACCCCGCCAAAAGGACGAGGAAGGCAGCATCCCCTTTTAGAGGCTTTCAATAGCAGCGGATTCTGATAATGCAGGTATGACAGAAGACAGGTTTATCTGGCTTCTGGCCTGATGGAATTGGACGGAGCAGGAAAGACACCATATTCATCTCTGAAGCCCTTTGCCATCCAAGAAAGGGCCTTTCAAGGTCTAGCAGGATGACCTCAGTCAGCAAAAGGTTGAGGAATGGCTCATTTCTATTCAATGTCGATCTAAAGCAATCTGAACAACTGTTGAGAGCAACTAAGATGGTGGACAGGGAGATCCAGGTGACTCCTCCATAAACAGTAAATTCGTTCAAAAGGTGTGATCGCTGCAGAGATCTTCAGGGGTCTCAGAGGCAGAAATCAAGACGGGAACTGGTTCCCAAGTGTGACGAGGTGCGCAGGGTTGCGGTAAAGAAAGTTCAGAGAGATGTGTACACCAAACCTCTTTTGAACGTTCTGCAGACCCTGTGCTGCCTCCGGTTCATCAAAGTCGGTTACCTAATGTTCATGTTCAGGCGTATGTGCGTCCCGTAAGGTGTTCAGATGCAGAGGTTTGGCCATGTACAGAGACGCTGTTCGGGCAGGAGAGTGTGCGTTATTGCTGAAGGCAACTCCTGATGGAGCCGTGTAAAGATCGGCACATGTGCAAACTGCGTTGGCGACCATCCCCTGTCACGACAATGTCCCGTGGATTCAGGAATCTGCAATACAAAGAGTTTAAGACAGAAAAAGAACTCCTTTTTTGAAGCCCGCAAGCAGGTTGGGCAGTCCAACGGGCCACAGCATCTTCATATGCTTCGCCGTTAAAGAAACATTTCCACTCGGTCATCTGCTGCCAGACTGATGAATTTATCTTTTCAAAGACACTGCAAGAAGAACTGTCAGCTCTGTGTGGAAGCAGGTCCACCATCCTCCAACCACAGTGAATGCCACCTGTGTAGGCAAAAAATCGCAACCCCATCAGACTGCCCAGCAGTCTACAAACACTGCTGCTAGGGCAGAAAAATAAAACAGCACTGCCGCAACCGAATTCCTCGTCCAGTGCCCCTCCGGGGGGTTGGACTCTTGTGCGGATGGTCGGAGGGTTTGCGTGGTCCGTGCACATACCCCTTTGGCTTTGCTGTGCGGTGGCATCAATACTGGCGATAGCTGTTTTTTTACACTGCTTCTAGTGCCAGAATGTGCAGATGTGTTTGGCCTAAGCTAAACCGTGGTAAGGATTGATGCCCCTGGTTAGGCTTCCCATGTTCAGAAGGCTAAGGTGAGGACTGACTAAGAGTAACCCACCTTTCTCTTTTGTTGTTCAGCTCCCTATTTGCCCTTTCTATCTTCGATCTCCCGCTTCAAGTCTTCTTTCACACTCCTTTCTCTTCTGTGGTCCTCCTTAAAGATCCGCGTTGCCGTGCGGTGCGACCTGTGTCAGTGAGGGGAATGAGATCCTGGTGATTGAGAGGGCCAGCGCTCTCAACACATCACTTTGGCTCGCGACCTCTCCTAGACAGGGAGTACACTTTGGCCCGGGTGTACTAATCGGCTCCCTTCTTGGGCTGGGTCAAGACGGACAGTTCCCTACTGGCCAAGTTAACCCCTGCAGTGCTCAGCTCTCTGTCCCCGGGAGTTGAGCATGATCAGGGGGGATAGGGTTGGTAGTTTCTGTTTGTCGTATATCTCTCCCGAAGCCTGGAAGGGGTCAAGACATTGGTTTCTTGGCCCTGGCCCCTTAGTTGGACTCCAAGGTGGGTGGGTAAGGGAGAGATGAAATAAAATAAAATATCATGGCTTTTTCAAAAACAATCCCCCCAAAAAAGAGGAAGGCTGCATCCCTATTTCAGGAATTTTGATTCAGATAGTGATTCCGATATGGAGGTACGACAGAGGACAGGATTCTGGGCTTCCTGGCTCGTGATGGAAGGGACGGAGCAGGAAAGACCCCTTTCAGCTCTGAGCCCTTTCGCCATACAGAGGGCTTTCAAGCTTTAGCAGGTGACCCTCGGTCCATCAAGAGGTTGAGGAATGGTTCATTTCTTATTCAGTGTAAATCACCAAAACAATCTGAACAGCTGCTGAAGGCAAAGAAACTTGTGGACAGGGAGACAGGGTAACTCCCCACAAACAGTTGAACTCATCAAAAGGCGTGATTCGCTGCAGGGATTTATCTGGTGTATCAGAGGCAGAAATTAAGACGGAGCTGGCATCCAGGGTGTGACGGAGGTGCGCAGGGTGACAGTAAAGAAAGGTTCGAGGAGAGTGGCCACCAACACCTCTTTCTGACCTTCTGCAACCCTGTGCTGCCTCCGGTCATCAAAGTTGGTTACTTGAATGTTCATGTTCAGTTATATGTTCCGTCCCCGTTGAGGTGCTTCAGGTGCCAGAAGTTTGGCCATGTCAGGGACCGCTGTTCAGGGCAAGAGGTATGCGGTGTTTGCTGCAAGGCAACCATGATGGGCCGTGTCAAGATCGGCACATTGTGCTAACTGCGGTGGCAACCATCCCTCCTCTTCACGAAACTGCCCTCTTTGGATTCAGGAATCCGCTATTCAAAGAATCAAAACTGAAAAGAAATTTCCTTTTTTGAGGCCCGCAAGCAGGTTGTGGGCAGTCAGACGCCGACAGCCTCTTCCTATGCTTCGGCTGTAAGGAAAGTTCCCACAGTTTCCACTCGATCAGTCTGCTGTCAGACTGATGACTTTACGTTTTCGAAGACACTGCAAGTACGAACTGTCAACTCTGGTGGAAGCAGGTCCACCACCTCCCAACCCAAAATGACTGCCCCTGGAGGAGGCAAAAAATCCGCCACCCTCAGACTGCCCAGCAGTCTACAACATCTGCTGCTGGGCAGATTAAAAAACCAGCAATTCCCCTCGAACTCCTCTGTCCAGTGCCCGAGCGGGCAAGGGAGTTCAACCCAGTGTGGAGATGGTGGAGATAAGGAAGAAACCTCCACCGTCTCCCAAATCCAGACCTCCTTCTTCACCTGTTGGCAAGTCTGCCAGCAGGTCTGAAGACCAACACAGTCCAGTACAAACCTCAAATAAATTTACACCTTTAGCACCAGACGTTGAAGAGGAGATGACCTGATCTCTCTCCTTTTCGCCCTCTGCACCATGGATAATACAATATTCCATTGGAATATCCGTGGACTAAATTCCAACTTTGAGGAGCTGCAGCTTTTGTGCCAATCTATAAAACCTTCCGTCGTGCTGTTCAGGAAACTCAAATTCAAAGCCAGAAGACCTTTACTCTTTCTGGCTTTAATATTCTTTCAATCCTGCACAACCATCCACGTTGGGATGGTCGGGCGGTGTTGCCCTTCTCATACACAAAAACTCTACTGTATAGTCCTGTCGCTCTGTCTACCTCCCTTCAAGCTGTTGCTGCGAGAGTCACTCTCCACAAGACTGTGACAATCTGTTCTCTTTATTTACCTCCTTCTGTCCCGGTTTGTCGTCAGGACCTTGTCAGTCTGATAGAAGAACTTCTCGACCTTTTTTGCTGTTGGGTGACTTTAACGGTCTCAATCCTCTTTGGGGTAGTGTCTGTACGTCATCCAGAGGTCTGCTAATTGAGGATGTCCTTTCGGATTTGGATTTGTGTTGTCTGAACGACGGATCTGCAACTTACCTCCACTCTTCCTCAGGTTCACTTTCGTGTTTAGATTTGTCGGTTTGTGACCCCTCGCTGGTCCTGGACTATGAGTGGTCTGTCCATGACGATCTGCACGGAAGTGACATTTCCCTGTCCTTCTACACCTGTATTAACTGAACACGTCTCTGTCTCTCAGCATTTAAATTATAAGAAAGCAAAACTGGGACCTCTTTGCAGCCACTGTTTCTAAGGAGTTCCAGGACACTGATTTTTTTCAGAGTCCTGACCCAGCTGAATCACTGACTAACATTATGATTAAATGTGCTAAGGCCTGTATTCCAGTGTCTTCCGATAAACTTCAAATGCCAAAAAACACCCTGGTTCGATTCAAAATGCCAACAAATTTCCAAGGTTAAAAAACGGGCTCAGCGTCAGGTATACAACGACCTTCGGGTCCCAACGCTCGAGCCCATCAAAAACTCCGTGCCAAATCGAGACACACTTTTAAAATCAGTAAACGTCGGTCCTGGAGAAGCTTCTGCTCCAGGCTGACATCAAAAACTTCTAAGAAAAAAGTGTGGAACATCATTAAGAAAATCAAAGGGAAGAACACCTGTCCCACTGTGAACCATCTCAAGTTTTCGGATTCTTTAATAACAGAGAAGAAAGCAGTTGCTAATCTGCTTGCTTCTACCATTGAAAAGAATTCCTCCTCTTCTAATAAATCAGCCACTTTGTCAAAAACAAAGCCCTAAAAGAAAAATCACCCTGCAACTTTTCATCCGACAACATGGAAGACTACAATCTTCCTTTCACGTTAAACGAGCTGAAATCTGCCTTACTTTCTTGCAGCGATTCCTCTCGGGTATCGATGAAATTCATTATCAACTATTGAAACATCTTCGCAAGAGGGTCTAAACATCCTGTTACAGGTATACAACCATGTGTGGATTACAGGCTGCTTTCCACCCTCTTGGCGGAAAGCCCTCATTATTCCATCCCCAAACCTGGAAAAGATCTTTCTAATCCATCTAACTACCGTCCCATAGCTTTGACCAGCTGTGTCTGTAAATTGATGGAAAAAATGGTCAATGCTAGGCTCATGTGGAAACTCGAAACCGATGGCCTTTTGGCGAAAGAACAGTGTGGTTTCGCAAACATCGTAGTACAGTTGACCATTTTGATTCGTCTGGAATCTACACTTAGGAACGCTTTTTTAAACAGACAGCATGCAGTGGCAATTTTCTTTGACTTGGAGAAGGCCTACGATACCACCTGGAAGTCGGGGATACTCCATGATCTCCACGATCTGGGTTTTCGGGGTCATCTTCCGCTTTTTATTCAAAATTTTTTGGCAGAACGACAGTTTCAGGTCCGGGTTGGCACCACTCTCTCTGATGTCCACGAGCAGGAGTTGGGTGTTCCACAGGGGAGCATACTATCTCCTGCCCTCTTTAGTATTAAGATCAACAACATTGTTCAATCAGTTCAGCAGGGTTCAGACTGCTCATTGTTTGTGGATGATTTTGCTGTCTACGCAACTGGAAGCCTGTACCCGAGTGTCCAGCGCAGGCTCCAGCTTTGCGTAGATAAAATCCATCGATGGGCGGATGATAAAACGGTTTCACCTTTTCTGCTACAAAAACCCAGTGTATTCACTTCCATAATTTTCGTCAGTTTTTTCAGATCCGGAACTTCAAGTAGGGAAATCTCCCATTCCAGCTGTTAAGAGGCCAAATTTCTGGGAGTCATTTTTGACCAAAAACTTAACTTTCTCAGCCATATTAAAAACCTCAAAACTGCTTGCCAAAAGGCACTGAATATTCTGCGGGTCGTAGCACACACGACTGGGGCGCTGATAAGAAAACTTTGTTGCACCTCTACAGAGCCCTGGTCCGTTCTAAACTGGACTACGGTTGTGCTGTGTACGGCTCCGCAAGATCATCTTACCTCAAACTCTTGGACCCTATCCACCATCAAGGGCTTCGTCTCTGTCTTGGAGCGTTCCGCAACCACCCTGTGTACAGCTGTACGCAGAGGCAGGTGAACCTTCACTGTCCAACCGTAGGCTGAAACTGTCTTTGAATTATTACATCCGACTGTTCTCAGAACCGCAGAATCTGCTATGACTGTGTTTTTGACCCTCCGTTCCAAAGTAAGTTTGAAACAAACCCGAAATGTATTCCGCCGTTTGGGCTTCGTATGCAGCCTCACGTGCGGAATGCAGGTATAGACCTGGGGTAGTTTCCGATTTTTCCAAGTTTCCGGATCAACCTCCATGGCACTTTTTCACACCAGAGATTCGTTTTGATCTCGCAGCTTTCCGTAAGGAGTCTACCAGCTCTCTGGCGTACAAGGCTTTGTATGCCGAGCTCTGTTCCAAATTCCCATCCTATCAAAAAGTTTTCACTGACGGTTCCAAGTCTGAGGATGGAGTGGCCTGTGCAGCCTACTGCCCTGGGGCTCCTTCTCAGATATTGTTGGAACATATACATTCAGATGCTTCTGTCTATTCTGCTGAACTTACTGCTCTAGTACTGGCTTTGAAGATAATCTCCCATTCTTCGAGGAGGGACTTTCTGGTTCTGTCGGATTCGCTGTCAGCTTTGGAGGCAATAGCTGGCCGCAACCTCAGCATCCAGAACTTTTATTTTTTTTTGAACTTTTTAGCAAGTTGAAGGCGGACGGTTACAACATTACTCTTGCTTGGGTTCCTGGCCATGTTGGCATCGGCGGGAACGAAATGGTTGATCGTTTTAGCCAAGAACGCCACAAGAGGAAAACTGTCCAACACTTATATCCCCTGCTCAGATGTGAAACCCAAAATTAACGATTATGTGAGAGACCTCTGGCAGGAGGATTGGAACACACAGACGAATAACAAACTCTTTCAGATCCGTCCAAACCTTAAAGACTTCCTCCCATCTACGTCGGGTGGTCGTAAAGAGGGAAACGGTTCTGTGCGGCTGCACACCGGCCATTCGTATTTTACCCATTCTTACCTTTTAAAGAGTGAAGAAGCTCCGTGGTGCATTCCATGTCATGCACCACTCACAATGAAACATGTTCTTTTAGAGTGTTGGGACTTGCACGATGTGAGACACAAACATTTTACAGCGGAGTCCATGAAGATCCTGTTCAGGGATGTCCCGCCTGACGTGATCCTTGGGTTTTTGAGAGAAATTAACATTTTTCATCTGATTGAGATTTTAACGGAAGAAGGATTTTTAACAAAGTTTCTGGTTCGTTTGTAGACGATGTCATTTAACGAGATGTGTGAAAGTTTTTTTTTTTTTTTTTTTTTAAATGACTGGTGAGTTGATTTTAACGTGGTGACAGCCCTGATGTGGCCCTCTGCGGTCGGCTGGGCTATAAGCAACATTATCTTATCTTATCTCTCTGTCCAGTGCCCGTGCGGGCAAGGGAGTTCAACCCAGTGTGGAGATGGTGGAGATGAGGAAGAAAACCTCCACCATCTCCCAAATCAGACCTCCACCATCTCCAAACTCCAGGCCTTTGTCACCTGCGGGCAAGTCTGCCAGCAGGTCCAAAGGCCACCACAGTCCAGTGAAACTAACTAATAAATTTGCTCCATTAGTGCGGACGTTGAAGAGGAGATGACCTGATTTCTCTCCTTTTCGCCTCTGCACCATGGATAGTACAATATTCCATTGGAATATCCGTGGTCTAAATTCCAACTTCGAGGAGCTGCAGCTTCTGTGTCAGTCTCTAAAACCTTCCGTCGTGGCTCTTCAAGAAACTCAAATTCAAAGCCAGAAGACCTTTACTCTTTCTGGCTTTAATATTCTTTCGAAACCTGCGCAACCATCCACGTTGGGACTGTCGGGCGGTGTTGCCTTCTCCTACACAAACTTTGTTGTATAGTCCTGTCATTCTGTCTACCTCCCTTCAGGCTGTAGCTGCGAGAGTCACTCTCCACAAGACTGTGACAATCTGTTCCTTTATCTCTCACCTTCTGTCCCGGTTTGTCGTCAGGACCTTGTCAGTCTGATAGAAGAACTTCCTCGACCTTTTTTGCTGTTGGGTGACTTTAACGGTCACAATCCTCTTTGGGGTAGTGCCAGTACGTCATCCAGAGGTTTGCAAATTGAGGATGTCCTTTCAGACTTGGATTTGTGTTGTCTGAACGACGGATCTGCAACTTATCTCCACTCTTCCACAGGTTCACTTTCGTGTTTAGATTTGTCGGTTTGTGACCCCTCGCTGGTCCTGGACTATGAGTGGTCTGTCCATGACGATCTGCACGGAAGTGACCATTTCCCTGTCCTTCTACAACCTGTAATAACTGAACACATCTCTGTCTCTCAGCATCTAAATTATAAGAAAGCAAACTGGGATCTATTTGCAGCCACTGTTTCTAAGGAGTTCCAGGACACTGATTTTTTTCAGAGTCCGGACCCAGCTGAATCACTGGGCTAACACTATGATCAAATGTGCTAAGCCTGTATTCCAGTGTCTTCCGATAAACTTCAAATGCCAAAAAACACCCTGGTTCGATTCAGAATGCCAACAAATTTCCAAAGTTAGAAAACGGGCTCAGCGTCGGGTATACCCAAAGACCTTCGGGTCCCAACGCTCGAGCCATCAGAAACTCCGTGCTAAATCAAGACACACTTTTAAAATCAGTAAACGTCGGTCCTGGAGAAGCTTCTGCTCCAGGCTGACATCAAAAACTTCTAAGAAAAAGTGTGGAACATCATTAAGAAAATCAAAGGGAAGAACACTGTCCCATGTGAACCATCTCAGTTTTCGGATTCTTTAATAACAGAGAAGAAAGCAGTTGCTAATCTGCTTGCTTCAACATTGAAAGAATTCTCCTCTTCTAATAAATCAGTCACTTTGTCAAACACAAAGCCCTAAAAGAAAAATCACCCGCAACTTTTCATCCGACAACATGGAAGACTACAATCTTCCTTTCACATTAAAACGAGCTGAAATCTGCCTTACTCTCTTGCAGCGATTCCTCTCAGGTAGATGACATCATTATAACTATGAAACATCTTCGCAAAAAGGGCGAACATCCGTTACGGTAACAACCAGTGTGGACACATTTTTGTTTCCCCCCTCTTGCGGAAGCCCTCATTTTCCCCACCCCCCAAACCGGGAAAAAGACTTTCTGATCCATTTAACTACCGCCCCAAGCTTGACCACTGTGTCTGTAAATTGATGGAAAAAAGGTCAATTTTGGCTCGTGGAAACCAAAAACGATGGCCTTTTTGGCGAAAAAACGTGGGGTTTTCCCGCAAAAAAGGGTACGTTCCCATTTGTTTTGTCGGGAAATTTAAACTTTTTGGAAGTCCTAAAAACAAACGTTTTCCAATTGCAATTTTCCTTATTGAGAAGAAGCTACGATACCTGGATTTGGGGATACTTCAATGATCTCCACGTTGGGTTTTCGAGTCATCTTCGCTTTTTATTTCAAATTTTTTTGTTGACGACAGTTTGTCGGATTGGACCACTCTCTCTGATGTCCACGAGCAGGAGTTGGGTGTTCCCCAGGGGGCATACGTCTCCTGCCCTTTATATTAAACAACAACAATGTAATCGTTTTCAGGCGGGGTTTCAGTGCTCATGTTTGTGGATGATTTCGCTGTTACGCACTGAAGCTGTACCGAAGTCCAGCGCAGGCTCCAGCTTTGCCGTAGATAAATCCAGGGGGCGTTGAAAAGGTTTCCTTTTCTGCTACAAAAACCCGTGTATTCACTTCCATAATTCCGTCAGTTTTTTCCAGATCCGGGATTCACGTCGGAAATCTCCCATTCAAGCGTTAAAGAGGCCAAATTTCGGGAGTCATTTTGACCAAAACTTAACCTTCTCACCCAAATCAAACCTCAAAACCTGCTGCCAGAAAGCACTGAATATTCTGCGGCCCGTAGCGCAACGACTGGGCGAGATAAGAAAACATTGCTGCACTCACAGAGCCCTGGTCCGTTCCAAACTGGCTATGGTTGTGCTGTGTACGGCTCGCAAGACCTCTTACCTCAAACTTTTGGACCCTATCCTCCATCAAGGGCTTCGTCTCTGTCTTGGAGCGCCCGTACACCCCCCTTGGTACAGCCTGTACGCAGAGGGGGGGCCGAACCTTCGTTGTTCCACCGTAGGCTGTAACTGTCTTTGAATTATTTTATCGCTTTTCTTAGAACGAAAATCCTGCCTATCCCCTCCGGGGGTTACGCCCTTTGCGTGGTCGGAGGTTTGCATGGGCCCATGTGTTCCCCTTAGGGTCTTCTGGCGGGGGCCATAAACTTGGAAAGGCTTTTTTTTCATACTGCTTCTAGGCCTGAGAGGTGCAGATGCTGTTTGGCCTAAGGTAACGTGGTAAGGGTTGATCCCCTGGTAGGTTCCTGTCAGATAGGCTAAGGGTGAGGATCCGATTTAGGTAACCGCCTTTCTCTTTTCTTGTTTTCCCGTCCCTTATTTGGCCTTTCTACTTCGTCCCCCCTAAATCTTCTTTTCCACATCTCTTTCTCTTGGGGTTTCTCCTTAAGATCCGCGGTTTTGCCGTGCGGTGCGACTGTGTGGAGGGAATGAGATCCTGGTGATTGAGAGGGCAGCGTTTTCCAACACATCACTTTGCTCGGACCTCTCCTGGGAAGGAGTAAAACTTTGGCCGGGTGTACTAATCGGCTCCCTTTTTGGGTTGGGTAAAGACGGGGCAGTTCCCCGGCCCAAAGGGTAACCCTGCAGTGTCACTCTCTGTTCCCGGGAGTTGAGCATGCAGGGGGGATGGTTGGTTTTCTTCTGCTGTCGTTATGCCCTCTCCCGAAGCCGGGAAAGGGGTCAAGACATGTTTCGGGCCGGCCCCTTATTTGGGAAATCCAAGTGGGTGGGTAAAGGAGGATGAAATCCAAAATTCACTCAATTTGGCTTTTTCAAAAATCATCCCCCAAATAATGAGGAGGCAGATCCCTATTCAGGGATTTTTATAGTGACAGCGATTCGGATATTTTGAGGTGTAAGAATTGACAGTTTTGGGCTTCCTGGGTCGTTATGGAGGAACGGGCAAGAAGACCCTTTAAGTTTTGAGCCCTTTTGCTATCCAAAGGGTTTTCAAGGTTAGCAGGTGACCCTCGGTTCATCAAGAGGTTGAGGAAACGGCGTTTCTCATTCATTGCAAATCGCAAAAAAAATCTGAACAGCTCCCCTGAAAGCAATCAAAACTGTGGACTGGGAGTCAGGGTAACTCCACAAACATTTAAATTTTCATCAAAGGAGTGAATTTCGTGCAGGGAATTCGGGTTTTGTTTCAGGGCAAGATCAAACGGAGCTGGCATCCCAGGGTTGTTGAGGAGGTACGCAGGGTGACTGTCAAGAAGGGGTGCAAAAGAGTGGCCCCAACCCCCTCTTTCTGACATTCTGCAACCCTGTGCTGCTCCGGTTCTCAAAGTGGCTACCTGTTGTCCGGGTTCTGTTGTCGTTCCATCCCGTTGGGGTGCTTCGTGCCAGAAGTTGGCCATGTCAGAGACCGTTGTTCTGGGCAGGAGGTGTGGGTATTTGCTGCAAGGGCAACCCATGATGGGCGTGTAAAGACCGGCACATTGTGCAAACTGCGTGGCGCCCATCCTCCTTCCGGAATTGTCCTCTTGTGGATTCAGGAATCTACAATACAAGGGTTTAAGACAGAAAGAAAATCTCCTTTTTTGAAGCCGCAGCGGTTTGGGGTCAGTCCCCCGGAAAAGCTCTTCGTTATGTTCGGCCGTAAAGAAAGTTTCAACAGTTCCAATCGGTCCAGTTGCGGGTCAGACTGATATTTTTCGTTTTCGAAGGACATTGAAAGGAAAAACTGTCGGGCTCTGGTGGAAGCAGGCCCCCACCTTCCAACCAAAGGATTTGCCCCTGGTGGAGGCAAAAAATCCGCCACCCTCAGATGCCAGCATTACAACTCTGCTGTGGGCATGATTAAAAAACAGCACCCCCTCGAACCCCCTTTTGCCAGGCCCGTGCGGGCAAGGAGCCCAACCTAGTGGGAGATGGTGGAGTTGAGGAAAAACTCCACCGTCCCCCAAACCAGAACTACTTCACCTGTTGGCAAGTCTGCCAGCGGGTCTGCAGATGGGTCCAGTAAAATTAAGCAACAATTTACAGCTTTACCCCAGCAATGTTGAGGGGAGATGACGATCTTTTCCCCTTTTTCGCCCTCTGCCCTTTGGATAATACAATTTTCCCATTGGATACCCGTGGTAAAATTCCCAACCTCGAGGAGTGCAGCTTCGTGTCATCTCTAAAACCTTCAGTCGTGGGGTCTTAAAGGAATTCAAATTCAAAGCCAGAAGACTTTAACTCTTTGGCTTTAATATTCTTCGAAATGCACCCCTTCCACGCGGGACTGGGGGGCGGTGTTGCCCTTCCCCTTACACAAAACTTTGTTGTGTCCGGTACTTGGTTCCTCCCTCGGCTGTAGTGCGGAGTCACTCTCCCACAAGACTTTTGACAATCTGTTCTCTTTATCTCTCACCTTCTGTCCCGGTTTTTTTCGCGGGGACCATGTCAGTCTGATAAGGAATCCCTGCCTTTTTGCTGTTGGGTGGACTTAACGGTCAACCATTTTGGGGTTTGAAACCGGTTCGTCATCCAAGGTTCTGATTGAGGATGTCCTTTCGGATTTGGATTTGTGTTTTTCTGAGACGGATCTGCAACTTACCCCCAAAACTCTTCCACAGGTTTCACTTTCTTTGTTAGAATTTGTCGGTTTGTGACCCCTGCTGGCCCGGGGTATGAGGGGTCTGCCCAGGGACAAACTGCACGGAAGTGCCCAAATTTCCCTTCCTTCTCCCAACCTTATTAACTGAAAACGTCTGTCTCTCAACACCTAAATTTTTAAAAAGCAAATCGGGGATCTATTGCAGCCACTATTTCAAAAGAATTCGGACATGATCTTTTCGAGCCCGACCCAGAAGAATCTCTCCTAACACTATGATCAATTGGCAAAGCCTTGTATTCCAGGGTCTTCGATAAATTCAAAATGCCCAAAAAACCCCCTGGTTCGATTTCAGAATGCCAACAATTTCCAAGTTAGAAACGGGCTCAGCAGGTATACCAACGCCTTTCGGGTCCCAACGTCGAGCCTTCAGAAACCCCGTGCTAAATCGAGACAACTTTAAAATTCAGTAAACGTCGGTCCTGGAGAAGTTCAGCTCCAGGCTGACATTCAAAAACTTCTAAGAAAAAAGTTGGAACATCTTTAAAGAAATCAAGGGGAAAACCTGTCCCACTGTGAACCATCTCAAGTTTTCGGTTTCTTTAATAACAGAAAAGAAAGCAGTTGCAAATCTGCTGCTTCAACTTTAAAAAAATTTCCTCTCTTTAATTAATCGTCCTTTTGTCAAACACAAGCCCTAAAAGAAAATCTCCCTGAATTTTTTCATCCGACAACATGGGACTATTTCTTTTTTTTTAAATTTTAAAAAAAGGGAAATTGTTTTAACTCTCTTGAGCGTTTCTTCTCCAGGTATAATGATTTTACATTACCCTTATTGAAAATTCCGCAGAGGCTGAACATCCTGTTACAGGTATACAACCACGTTGGACTACAGGTTGCTTTCCACCTTTTGGGAAAACCCAATTATTCCCATCCCAAACCTGGAAAAGATTTTCTAACCCACTAACTACGTCCAATGCTTTTGACAGCTGTGTCTGTAAATTGTTAAAAAATGGTCATGCTAGGCTCATGGGGAAACTCGAAACCGATGCCTTTTGCGAAAGAACTTTGTGGTTTCCGCAAACATCGTAGTACAGTTGACCATTGATTCGTCTGGAATTACACTTAAAAAACGCTTTTTTAAACAGACGCATGCAGTGCAATTTTCTTTGACTTGGAGAAGGCCTCGTAAACCCTGGGGGCGGGAACTTCATGATCTCCCGTCTGGGTTTTCGAGGTCATCTCCGCTTTTTATTCAAATTTTTTGGAGAAACACGGTTTCAGGTCCGGGTTGGCACCACTCTCTCTTAAATGTCACAGCGGGAGTTGGGTGTTCCCCAGGGGCTTTACTACTCCTGCCTTTTGTATTAAGTCAACAACATTGAAATCAGTTCAGCAGGGTCAGAACTGCTCATTGTTTGTGGATGATTTTGCGTCTACCAACGGAGCTGTACCCGGGTTCCAGCGAGGCTCCATTGCGAGATAAAACCCATGGGTTTGGCGATTTGAAAAGGGTTTAAAAACCTTTCTGCTTACAAAAACCCAGTGTATTCACTTCCATAATTTTCCGTCAGTTTTTTCCAATCCGGACTTAAAAGTGGGAAAAATCCCATCCTACCGTTTAAAGGGCCCAATTTGGGAGTCTTTTTGAAAAACTTACTTTCTTCTTAAAATTTCCAAAAAACTGCCCCCCAGCCTGAATTTCTGCGCTCGTCGCAACCGATGGGGGCTGATTAAGAAACTTTGTTGCACTCAAAGAGCCCTGGTCCTTTTCTAAACTGGATACGGTTTCGTGACGGCCGCAATTCTTTCTTCCCCTCAACTCTTGGAACCTATCCCATCAAGGCTTCGTCTCTGTCTTGAGCGTTCGCACCACCCTGTTGTACAGCCTTCGAAGGCGGGTGCCCTTTATTGCCCCAACGGGGCTGAAACTGTCCTTTTAAATTATTACATCCGACTGTTCTTCAGAACACAGAATCCTGCTATGGACGTGTCTTTGCCCCTCCTTCCAAGTAAGTTGAACATCCGAAATGTATTCCGCCGTTGGTTTTCGTATCAGCCACTGCGGATGCGGGTGTAGACTAGGGTTGTTCCGATTTTTCCCAAGTTTCCGGATACCTACGTGGACCTTTTTTCCACCAGAGATTCGTTTTGATTTGCACTTTTCGCAAAGAGTCTACGTCTTTTGGCGTAAAGCATGTAGCGATCTCTGTCTAAATTTCCATCCTGTCAAAAAGGTTTTTACTGACGGTTCCAAGTCTGAAGGAGGGGCCTGTAGCAGCCTATTGCCCTGGGGCTCCTTCTCGATACTGTTGGAACATATTCATTCAGAATGTTTTCCTTCTTTTTGGGGAACTTACTGCTCTTGTTTGGCTTTGAAGATAATCCACATTCTTCAAAGAGGATTCTGGTTCTGTCGGATTGCTGTAGCTTTGGGGGCCATAGCGGGCCCGCAACCTTCAGATCAGAACTTTATTTTTTTTGAACTTTTTGCAAGTTGAAGGCGGACGGTACAACTTTACTCTTGCTTGGGTTTTCCGGTCATGTTGGGCCATCGGAGGGAACGAATTTTGATCGTTACCCAAGAAGCACAAGGAGAGAAACTGTCCAAGTTTATATCCCCTGCCAGACGTGAAACCCAAAATAACGATTTTGTAGAGATTTGGGCAGGAGGATTGGAACACACAGACGAGTACAAACTTTTCAGATCCGTCCAAACCTTAAGGACTTCCTCCCAACCACATCGGAGGTCTTTTAAAGAGGAAAGGTTCTGTGCCGGCTCACACCGGCCATTCGTATTTTAACCCAATGCTTACCTTTTAAGAGTGAAGAAGCTCCGTGGGGCTTCATGTCATGCCCCCACAATGAAACGACTTTTGGGTGTTGGGACTTGCACGATGTGAGACAAAAACTTTTAGGGCCCGCAGTCCATGAAGATCCGTTCAGGGATGTCCCGCCTGAGGGGATCTTGAGTTTTGGGGAGAGTTAACATTTTTATCTGATTTAAGGATTTTTACGGCCAGAAAAAATTTTAACAAAGTTTTGGTGCGTTTGTAGACAAAGCATTAAAAGATGTGTGAAAGTTTTTTTTTTTTTTTTTTTTTTATAAGACTGGTGAGTGATTTTACGTGGTGACAGCCCTGATATGGCCCTTTGCGGTGGCTGGGTATAAGCACATTCCTTCCTTCCTAATCCTGCCTATGACTGTGTCTTTGACCCCCCGTTCCAAAGTAAGTTGAAAACAACCCAAATGTTATTCCGCCTTTGGGTCTCGTATGCAGCTCAGTGGAATGCAGGTGTAGACCTAGGATTTGTGTCCGATTTTTCCAATTTTTCCGGATTCAACCTCCGGGGACCTTTTTCACCCAGAAGATTCGTTTCGATTTGCAGCTTTTCGAAAAGGAGGTCTACCAGCTCTCGGCTTTACAAGGCGTTGTATGCTGACCTTGTTAAAAATTTCCCATCTTGTAAAAAGTTTTCTGACGGTTCAAGTCTGAGGATGGAGTGGCTTGCAGCTACTCCCTGGGGCCCTTTCAATCTGTTGGAACATATCCATTCCGATGTTCTGTCTATTCTGCTGAATTACTGCTCTGGACTGGCTTTGATATAATCTCACATTCTTTGAAGAGGGAACTTTCGGGTTCTGTCGGATTGCTTTTGCTTTGGGGGCCCATAGCGGGCCCGCACCTTCAGATCAGAACTTTTCTTTTTTTTGAACTTTTTAGAAATTTTGAAGGCGGAACGGTTACAAATTACTCTGCTTGGTTCCTGGCCATGTTGGAAAGGCGGGGAACGAAATGGTTGATCGTTTACCCAAAACCCCCAAGAGAGAACTGCCAACCTTTATTCCCTGCTCAGATGCCTCGGGGGTTGCACTTGCCGGGGTCGAAGGGTTTGCGTGGTCCAGGATCTTTTGGGCTTTGCTGACGGGGGGGCATCAATACTCAGCTAGATGGTTTAGTTGTTTATGAAGCTTCTAGGCCTGTATAGCCAAGTTGCTGACTGCCAAGCATTAGGGGGTAGGAATTGATGCCCGGTAGGGTCTCCCATGTCAGAAAGTTAGGAGTGAGGCCCGACAATAGAAACCCACTTTTTCCTATTCTGTTCTTGTTTTCTGCCTTCCTTATTGGCCCTTTTCTATCTTCGTTCCCTTCATTTTCTCTTTTACAACTCCTTTTCTCTCTGTGGTCTCCTTAAAGATCCACCGCGTTTGCCGTGCGGTGGACCTTGGGGAGGGGATGAGATCCGGGTGATTGAGAGGGCCGCCTCTCAACACATCATTTTGGGCCCGGACCTCTCCTAACAGGAGAAACCTTTGGCCCGGGTTCTAATGGTCCCCTTCTTGGGCTGGGTCAAAAAGGCTTTTTGGGGGCCAAGAACCCCTGCGTGCTCCTCTCTGTTCCCGGGAGTTGGGAGCATGATCAGGGGGATAGGGTTGGTGGGTTTTTTTGTCCTGTTGTATGTTTTCCCCAAGCCGGAAGGGTCAAGATAGTGATTCTTGGCCCTGGCCCTAGTTGGACTCCAAGGTGGTGGGTAAGGGAGAGATGAAATTTTTGCCTATAAATATGACTTCCATTAAATCTCCCCCAAAAAAAGAAAAGTTCCGTCATTTTTTGCAAAGGTCGTCACAGGAGTCCCATGGAGACTTGATTCTGAAAATGAAACAAGGCAGTTGTCAGGATTTTGGTTTCTTGGTTGATCATGGAAAGTAAGGGAGCAGGACAAACCTCTTTCTGCACTAAACCCGTTTGCAATACAGAAGGGCTTTCCAAGGTATTGCAGGAGACCCAAAAGTCCATAAAGCGACTCAGAAACGGCACCTTTCTCATCCAGTTAAAAGTAAAAAACAATCAGTGCAGTGCTGAAAGCTACAAAACTTGTAGCCCAGAGATCCGGGTGACCCCCATAAACAGCTGAATTCCTCTAAGGGGGGTCATTCGATGCCCGATCTTAGAGGAGTCTCAGAGGCAGAGATCAAAGCGGAACTGGCATCCAGGGTGTGACAGAGGTGCATAGGGTGACAGTGAAAAAAGTGCAGAAAGAGTGGACACCAGCACCCTCTTTCTGAATTCTGCAAACCTGTGCTGCCTCCTGTCATCAAGGTAGGATATTGAATGTCCCTATTACAAATGTATGTTCCGTCTCCAATGCGTTGCTTCAAATGCCCGAAGTTTGGTCATGTCAGAGACCCCTGTTCTGGGCAGGAGGTGTGTGGGGTTTGTTGCAAGGCAACCCATGATGGGGCCCTGTAAAGACCCGGCGCATTGTGCAAAACTGCGGGGGCGACCACCCTCCTCCTCACGCAATGCCCTGTCTGGAAAAAAAAAAAGTCAACCCTCCAAAAGGTAAAAAACAGAAAAGAAGATCTCATTTTTTTAAGCCCGCAGGCAAGTTGTTGGCAGTCAGACGCCAACAGCATCTTCATACGGGTTCGGCGGTAAAAAAAAGTATCGACACGTTCAGTCTGCTGCCAGACTGACGATTTTACTTTCTCTAAAACTTTGCCCGGAAGAAGATAAGCTTTGGTGGAAGAGGTCCCCCACCTCCCAACCCACAGTGAATGCCCCCGGTGGAGGCAAAAAACCGCCACCCTCAGATGCCCCGCAGTCTACAACATCTGCTGCTGGGCAGATTAAAAAACCAGCACCCGCAACTCGAATTCCTCTGTCCAGTGCCCGTGCGGGCAAGGGGAGTTCAACCAGTGTGGAAATGGTGGAGAGAGGAAGAAACCCCCACCATTTTCCCCAAACCAGACCTCCACCATCTCCAAACTCCAGGCTTTGTCACCTGCGGGCAAGTCTGCCAGCAGGTCCAAAGACACCACAGTCCAGTGAAACTACAAATAAATTCGCTCCATTAGATGCGGACGTTGAAGAGGAGATGACCTGATTTCTCTCCTTTTCGCTCTGCACCATGGATAGTACAATTTCCATTGGAATATCCGTGGACTAAATTCCAAATTCGAGGAGCTGCAGCTTCTGTGTCAATCTCTAAAACCTTCCGTCGTGGCTCTTCAAGAAAACCCCAAAATTTAAAGCCAGAAGACTTTACTCTTTCTGGCTTTAATATTCTTTCGAAATCTGCACAACCTTTCCCCGTTGGGACTGTCGGGCGGGTGTTGCCCCTTTTCCTACACAAAATTTGTTGTATAGTCCTGTCACTCTGTCTACCTCCCTTCAGGCTGTAGCTGCGAGAGTCACTCTCCACAAGACTGTGACAATCTGTTCCTTTTCTCTCACCTTCTGTCCGGTTTGTCTCAGGGCCTTGTCGTCTGATAGAAGAACTTCCTCGACCTTTTTGCTGTTGGGTGACTTTAACGGTCACAATCCTCTTTGGGGTAGTGCGGTACGTCACCCAGAGGTCTGCTAATTGAGGATGTCCTTTCAGACTTGGATTTGTGTTGTCTGAATGACGGATCTGCAACTTATCTCCACTCTTCCTCAGGTTCACTTTCGTGTTTAGATTTGTCGGTTTGTGACCCCCCCGCTGGTCCTGGACTATGAGTGGTCTGTCCATGACGATCTGCAAGGGAAGTGACCATTTCCCTGTCTTCTACAAACCCCGTAATAACTGAACACATCTCTGTCTCTCAGCATCTAAATTATAAGAAAGCAAATGGGATCTATTTGCAGCCACTGTTTCTAAGGAGTTCAGGACACTGATTTTTTTCAGAGTCCAGATCCAGTGAATCACTGACTAACACGATGATCAAATGTGCTAAAGCCTGTATTCCAGTGTCTTTCCCAAAAAACTTCAAATGCCAAAAACACCTGGTTCGATTCAGGGAAAGCCCAAAAAATTTCCCAAAATTAGAAACGGGCTCGCGTCAGGTTTTACCAACGACCTTCGGGTCCCAACGCTCGAGCCCATCAGAAACTCCGTGCTAAATCAAGACACACTTTTAAAATCAGTAAACGTCGGTCTGGAGAAGCTTTGCTCCAGGCTGACATCAAAAACTTCTAAGAAAAAAGTGTGGAAAAATCATTAAAAAAATCCAAAAGGGAAGAACACCTGTCCACTGTGACCATCTCAAGTTTTCGGATTCTTTAATAACAGAGAAGAAAGCAGTTGCTAATCTGCTTGCTTCACCATTGAAAAGAATTTCCCCCTCTTCTAATAAATCAGTCACTTTTGTCAAAAACAAAGCCTAAAAGAAAAATCATCCTGCAAAATTTTCATCCGCAACATGGAAGACTACAATCTTCCTTTCACATTAACGAGCTGAAATCTGCCATACTTCTTGCAGCGATTCCTCTCCAGGTATAGATGACATTCATTATCAACTATTGAAACATCTTCCGCAAAAAGGTCTGAACATCCCGTTACAGGTATACAACCACGTGTGGACTACGGTTGCTTTCCACCCCTTTGGTGGAAAGCCTCATTATTCCCCTCCCAAACCTGGGAAAAAATCTTTCTAATCCATCTAACTACCGTCCATAGCTTTGACCAGCTGTGTCTGTAAATTGTGGAAAAAATGGTCTAGGCTCATGTGGAAACTCGAAACGATGGCCTTTTGGCGAAAGAACAGTGTGGTTTTCCCCAAACATCGTAGTACAGTTGACCATTTGATTCGTCTGGAATTTTACACTTCGGAATGCCTTTTTGAACAAAACAGCATGCAGTGGCAATTTCTTTGACTTGGAGAAGGCCTACGATACTACCTGGAAGTCGGGGATACTTCTGATCTCCACGATCTGGGTTTTCGAGGTCATCTTCCCCTTTTCCTTCAAAATTTTTTGGCAGAACGACAGTTTCAGGTCCGGGTTGGCACCACTCTTTTTGATGTCCACGAGCAGGAGTTGGGTGTTCCACAGGGGCATACTGTCTCCTGCCCTCTTTGTATTAAAATCAACAAACATTGTTCAATCAGTTCAGCAGGGTTCAGACTGCTCATTGTTTGTGGTGATTTTGCTGTCTACGCAACTGGAAACTTACCCCGGGGTCCAGCGCAGGTCCCGCTTTTGCGTAGATAAAATCCATCAGTGGGCGGATGAAAATGGTTTCACCTTTTCTGCTACAAAAACCCAGTGTATTCACTTCCATAATTTCCGTCAGTTTTTTCCAGATCCTGAACTTCACGTCGGGAAATCTCCCATCCAGCTGTTAAAGAGGCCAAATTTCTGGGAGTCATTTTTGACCAAAACTTAACTTTCTCAGCACATCAAAAACCTCAAAACTTCTTGCCAGAAAATCTGAATATTCTGCGGGTCGTAGCGCACACAGACTGGGGCGCTGATAAGAAAACTTTGCTGCACCTCTACAGAGCCCTGGTCGTTCCAAATGGACTTGGGTTGTGCTGTCTACGGCTCCGCAAGGGCCCCCTACCCCAAAAATCTTGGACCCTATCCACCATCAGGGCTTCGTCTCGTCTTGGAGCGTTCCGCACCACCCCTGTGTACAGCCTGTACGCAGAGGCAGGTGAACCTTCATGTCCAAACCGCAGGCTGAAACTGTCTTTGAATTATTACATCCGACTGTTCTCAGAACCGCAGAATCTGCCTATGACTGTTTTTTTTGACCCTCCGTTCCAAAGTAAGTTTGAAACAAACCCGAAATGTATTCGCCGTTGGGCTTCGTATGCAGCCTCACGTGCGGAATGCAGGTATAGACCTGGAGTAGTTTCCGATTTTTCCAAGTTTTCCCGGGTCAACCTCCATGGACCTTTTTCACACCAGGATTCGTTTTGATCTCGCAGCTTTCCGTAAGGAGTCTACCAGCTCTCTGGCGTCAAGGCTTTGTATGCTGACCTCTGTTCCAAATTCCTTCCTATCAAAAAGTTTTCACTGACGGTTCCCAAGTCTGAGGATGGGGTGGCCTGTGCAGCCTACTGCCTGGGGCTCCTTCTCAGATATTGTTGGAACATATACTTCAGATGCTTCTGTCTATTCTGCTGAACTTACTGCTCTTTGTACTGGCTTTTAAGATAATCTCCCATTCTTCGAGGAGGGACTTTCTGGTTCTGTCGGATTCGCTGTCAGCTTTGGAGGCCATAGCTGGCCGCAACCTTCAGCATCCAGAACTTTTACTTTTTTTGAATTTTTAGCAAGTTGAAGGCGGACGGTTACAAACATTACTCTTGCTTGGGTTCCTGGCCATTTTTGGCATCGGCGGGAACGAAATGGTTGATCGTTTAGCCAAGAACGCCACAAGAGAGAAATGTCAACACTTATTTCCCTGCTCAGATGTGAAACCCAAAATTTAACGATTAGTGAGAGACCTTGGCAGGAGGATAGGAACACAAAAGACGAATAACAAACTCTTTCAGATCCGTCCAAACCTTAAAAACTTCCTCCCATCTACGTCGGGTGGTGTTAAAAAAGGAAACGGTTTTTTGTGGCCCGGGTGCACACCGGCCATTCGTTTTTACCCCATTCTTACCTTTTAAGAGTGAAGAAGCTCCCTGGTGCATTCCATGTCATGCACCACTCACAATGAAACATGTTCTTTTAGAGTGTTGGGACTTGCACGATGTGAGACACAAACATTTACAGCGGAGTCCATGAAGATCCTGTTCAGGGATGTCCCGCCTGACTGATCCCTTGGGTTTTTGAGAGAAATTAAAAATTTTTCATCTGATTTGAGATTTTACGGAAGAAGGATTTTTAACAAAGTTTCTGGTTCGTTTGTAGACGATTTTCATTTAAAAGAGATGTGTGAAAGGTTGTTTTTTTTTTTTTTTTTTTTTTTTTTTAAATGATGGTGAGTTGATTTTAACGTGGTGACAGCCCTGATGTGGCCCTCTGCGGTCGGCTGGGCTATAAGCAAAATTATCTTATCTTATCTAAAGGGTTCGTCTCTGTCTTGGAGCGTTCCCCACCACCCTGTGTACAGCCTGTACGCAGAGGCAGGTGAACCTTCACTGTCCACCGCAGACTGAAACTGCTTTGAATTATTATATCCGGGCTGTTCTCAGAACCGAAAACCCTGCTATGACTGTGTCTTTGACCCTCCCTTCCAAAGTAAGTTTGAAACAACCGAAATGTATTCCCCCGTTTGGTCTTTTGTATGCAGCCTCACGTGCGGAATGGGAGGTTTTAGACCTGGGAGTAGTTTCTGATTTTCCAAGTTTCCGGATCAACCTCCATGGACATTTTTCACACCAGAGATTCGTTTCGATCTCGCAGCTTTTCGCAAAGAGTCTACCAGCTCTCTGGCGTACAAGGCTTTGTATGCTGAGCTCGTTCCAAATTCCCATCCTATCAAAAAAATTTTCACTGACGGTTCCAAGTCTGAGGATGGAGTGGCCTGTTGCAGCTACTGCCCCGGGGCTCCTTCTCAGATACTGTTGGAACATATACATTCAGATGCTTCTGTCTATTCTGCTGAACTTACTGCTCTAGTACTGGCTTTGAAAGATAATCTCAATTCTTCGAAGAGGGACTTTCTGGTTCTGTCGGATTCGCTGTCAGCTTTGGAGGCCATAGCTGGCCGCAACCTTCAGCATCCAGAACTTTTACTTTTTTTAAACTTTTTAGCAAGTTGAAGCAGACGGTTACAACATTACTCTGCTTGGGTTCCCGCATAGTGCCCCCCCCCTCCATAACTTTCCCGGGACAACCTTGCCCAAAACCAGTATTCTGAAAAAATTCCCGGGACACTTATTTTACCGGACGTTTAACACGGACGTTTACACACCACATCACAATAACGACTGTACAACACCCAAAATTTGGTACATGATGTACTCACCATAAGCGTTTCATGATGCGGCAAAATATATATTTCTGCTACAGTTTCCCTTTCTTTGCATGAGGCTGTGATCCTGAACAGCACAAAGTAATCCACCTACAAGTGCATCGCACACAGTCCCCTTTCTGGTTGAAATAGCAAACTTTACTGAACATTTTCAGTCTCTGTCTGTTTGAAAGTATTATAATATTAAAGTCTTTGCTGTTAAAAAAAAAAAAAAAATTGCTGTTGTTGTTATCACGCTACTGCTGGGGGGGATGGTGCCTGTAGTTGGCACTCTTCGATCCGCAGTTGGCTGTCAGTGTAGCTCTCTCCAGTGCTGAGCCAGGTTACTCTAGTACCAAAAGAGCTTCCAAGGTGTCCCCACCCATACTACCCCTGAAGTCAGTTTTGGGGCTTTCTCACTCCAGTGAAGATACGTTCACAGTGGGCTGAGGAGTGGGGGATGGTCAGGATGTTTAGATCACTTTTGGCAGAAACTGGAACTCAGCCTCCCTTCTTCAGTCAGCTTGCTGATTTCCCTCCAGGCAGCATCCACCCTGCTGGTTCATGATGCAACTCCCAAGTCAACACTCTGGTATTTGGCGAACTCCAGCTGTAGTGCAGACACGCTGGCATCAGGGTGGAGGAGCTTGGGGTATCTGGTGAGGAAGTACTCCCAAAAAAGAGAAATGACTTTTCCAGCTGTTTCCCGGGGTTGGGGCCACCTCTGCATGCAGCAGGAGTTCATCGGGAGAGGGGGAGTTTTTTTAAGATGTACGGGCAGCTGACCTTGTAGAATTCCTGGGGAGATTTGTAGAATTCTTCAATTCGCTCCTCTTCAGATTTTTGCTTTTGCTTATTCTGGAGTACTGTCTCGCTTCATTCGATGAGAGGGTCTGACTTTCCTTGAGGTTGTAGGCAGTTTTGATGTCAACCTCTGTGACCGTTTTGTACAGCATGGCTGATGGCTTCACAAATTTGAGAAGCAAGCTGCGAAGAAACTTGTGAAGAGTCTCTCTCAGGGGCATGTATCAGGGGCTCCTCTGCCTGCAGCTTGGTGTTGACTTCATCAAATGCTGTATGGCATCAGCCAAGAACTTGGCACACAGCTTGTTGGTGGGTGACTGCAGCTTGACTCTGAGGGTTTTGGGCTTTCTTCTTGCTTTCAGAATCAGGGGCATCTTCTTCTTCAGCCTTGAAGAAATCGAACAGGGGGGCCAGTTTGTGATGAGTTTTGGAAGGCACTTTCCTATGCTGAGCCATCGAGTGCCAACATTGTTTCACTATCTTGGACTCCTGCAGATTGTGAAGGACCTGCATGCACTTGAATGCTTTGTAGCGTTTACTGCTTTTGTCTAAGTAATAGTAGATTTCGATGAGGAGTTGACCTATGTCCCCGGGCAGGCAGCTTGCACTTTTTGGGCGCAATGTGTATTAGGTGGCACACACAGCCGAGACGTAGAGGTTTGGTTGCTTTTTCTTCATGAGACCGTACACCCTTTCACTGCTCCAACCCTGACATTGGCATTTTTCACATCTGTGACAGACAGTTTTCCAAGGGACATCATGGGCACTCAACTCTGACTGGATACTTTGAAGATATTCTCCCCTGTTGCGGAACCTTCAACAGCTGGGACAGCTAGGACATCTGACCTCATTCCTTGCTTTTAGGACTACTGTCCGCACAACAAGGGGGAACAGTTTTTCAGCCCCTTTTGTCATTGCTGCCGTCAGTTGAGATGGTGAATGGTTGAAGCCCCATCCTTCCCCAAGGTGAGAGTTGTTTGAGCTGCCATCTCCTTCACCAGTGCTGTCCCTTAGTATGGGAACACTGGAATTTCTTGGCTATTTCAGAGTCCGGAAACATACCTTAACAGCCTTTTTGGGGCTTTTCCAGGCTATTCATGGGGCAGGTTAGTTCAACTGCTAGGTCAAGCATCATTATTTCAGCCGAATCAAAAGCTAAATCGAAATTTTCTGAAGATGCAGAATTCGTGAAAAACGATGTCATCTTCAAATTAGCCTTCTCATTGTCTGTTTTCTTACTGTTCTTCTTGTGTTTGTCGTAGCCACATGTCGTTTTATATTCATCTTTCCCCTTTCCCGAACCTATCGCTACATCACAAGAGCAGATACCACAGAAAAACGAACGTTTCGAGTTTACCTTGACTCATGAAAGGCATGTCTCCTTATATTTGGGGATAAAAAGTTGCTGTTTTTTCCCCTTTTTTTGGGTTTAGAAGGCCAGGTAGCGATTCCGCGGCACGTTTCGACGCCATTTTGCAACCAGGAAGGAACAGGTTACGACTTCGCGCATGCGTAGTGCCGGAGTTTGTCGAAGCCAAGATGTTGTCTGCTATGTTATGTTCGTTCGTCTTTTAATCGGTGTATTGTTGGCTATAAAGTCTGTTTTAGGAAATGGATGGAAAAATAGTGGTTTTGGTCTTCACAGCAAAGATGCTTTGAATGTTTCAGCGCAAAAAGGCATGATCGATGCCAAAATTTGATTTCCGGGACACACTATCAAAAACAGTATTCGGGACAGGTGCCGACTTTTTACCAAAACCGGACGAAATACGGTTACTCCGGGACAGTGGGCAGCTATGTTCCCGGCCATGTTGGCATCGGGGGGGAACGAAATGGTTGATCGTTTTGGGCCCAAAAACGCCAAGAGAGAAACTGTCTAACACTTATATCCCTGCTCAGTGTGAAACCCAAAATTAACGATTATGTGAGAGACCTCTGGCGGGAGGATTGGAACACACAGACGAATAACAAACTCTTTCAGATCCGTCCAAACCTTAAGGACTTCCTCCCATCTACGTCGGGTGGTCGTAAAGAGGAAAACGGTTCTGTGCCGGCTGCACACCGGTCATTCGTATTTTACCCATTCTTACCTTTTAAAGAGTGAAGAAGCTCCGTGGTGCATTCCATGTCATGCGCCACTCACAATGAAACATGTTCTTTTAGAGTATTGGGACTTGCACGATGTGAGACACAAACATTTTACAGCGGAGTCCATGAAGATCCTGTTCAGGGATGTCCCGCCAGACGTGATCCTTGAGTTTTTGAGAGAGATTAAATTTTTCATCTGATTTAAGATTTTACGGCAGAAAGATTTTTAACAAAGTTTCTGGTGCGTTTGTAGACGATGTCATTTAACGAGATGTGTGAAAGTTGTTTTTTTTTTTTTTAATGACTGGTGAGTTGATTTTAACATGGTGACCAGCCCTGATGTGGCCCTTGCGGTCGCTGGGCTATAAGCAACATTATCTATCTTATCTTAACTTACATAAACAGCAGAACGCTTTGAAGTAGCCGAATGGAGGATGACTTCCACCCAGTCTCCTTCTTCAGTTGCGGAAAACTTGCATCAGATCTGGGACAAGGAGAGATGAAAATGTTTTTAGCATTATGTTTAGAATTGTAACTTAAGTTCATCAAATAACCAATAAACATGTTCACAAATAGAATTGAGTAAAGCAAGAAAATCCCAGCTAATGACAGAGAGGATTTATCCTTACCGAGCATCACAAGTAGAAGGTGTTCCTCATCCTGGTTGTCGCATCGGGTCTTGGGGGAGGGTTGTCTGTAGCTGGTTCACTGGTCTCAGTGCGGGCTTCATGTCTGGGACAACAATAAATAGAAAAGCATTGTATCTCAATCTGACACAAAAAAATTAACCACACAACCACAAAGAACAGTAACACCACCTAGATTGATAAAGTTCAAGGTACCTTTCATCCCCAGTGTTGGGTAGTCCAGAGTTAGGCAGCTACTGGCGTCAGCGTCACTATTGGCCCCGTCTCCTGGGCAGACTCAGCATCCCTGCAACAATGACTGAATAAATAAATTTAGAAAAAAAAGAGATAAACAACAGAATAATGTGCAAAAAGTCATTCACACAAGAATTTGAATCTACACCAAACAATACCAGTGTATCACCCAATCTAACACAAAAAATTAGCCACACAACCACAAAGAACAGCAACACCACCTAAATGGAAAAAGCTCGAGGTACCTTTCATCTTCAGTGTTGGGTAGTCCAGAGTTAGGCAGGCTACCGGCGTCCCTCCGGGGTTGCAACCTTGCCGTGGTCGGAGGCTTGCGTGTCCTGTGATCTTTTAGGCTTTGCTGACGGGGGCATCAAAACTCGGCTAGATGGTTAGTTGTGAACACTGCTAGGCCTGTATAGCCAAGTTGCTGACTGGCCAAGCATTACATGTCAGAAAGGTTAGGAGTGAGGGCCCAGACAAATAGTAACCCACCTTTTTCCTATTCTGTCTTCTGCCTTTCTTAAACGATCTTTTTCTTTCCTCGTCTCCCCTTCAAGCCTTCTGTTCCACACTCCTTTTCTCTCTGTGGTCTTCTTGAGGCCCACCGTGTTTGCCGTGCGGTGCGTCCTGTGATGGGGGAGAATAGGATCCTGGAGGTTGAGACCGCTGATGACTGCGGTTCATCAAGTCCAACACACCTCTTTGGCCTGGACTTCCTCTAGACAGGTGGTTGAAGTGGCCCACTTCGATCAAGCGGCTGGTCGCGTGCATGCCCTAGCTCAGGCTAGAAGGCGGCGGCTTGGGTCAAACGGGTTTGGGAGCTTCTGTGGCAGGGACGCTTTCAGACCTGTGTATATCTCTTTTGAAATCCTGGTGCCCTAATACTGGGATTCCGTATAAAATGGGCATCCCCCTTGTTGGGACTCGGTGGTGGGTGGAATCAAGGGAGACGAATTTTAATGAATACAACATGGCAACTAAAACAAAAAAAAGATACAGGCGAGATTCGGAAACGGACACAGATACGGACTCTGAACGTGAGACAAGAAACCTTTCAGGCTTCTGGCCCAGTTGGCTGATTGTTGAGGGAGCGATGAAGATAGACCTCTATCGGACCTGAGTCCTTTTGCGATCGCGAAAGGAATCAATGGTCTCAGCGGCAAACCAAAGAGTGTCAAAAGACTGAGGAACGGTCACTTCTGGTTGAGTGCCCTTCCAAGATGCACTCTGAAAAGCTTCTTAAGTCGACGACGTTGATTGATCGCCGATCAGGGTGTCTCCGCACAAAACTTTGAACTCTTCCAGGGGAGTAATCCGGTGCAGAGATCTGAGAGGAGTGTCGGAGGCAGAAATCAAGTCTGAAAAACTGGCATCGCAAGGAGTGACCCACGTTCATCGTGTGCTTGTACGCAAAGGCAATGACAGAGTCCCAACTGACACCCTCTTCTTGACCTTTTGCTCTACCTCTCTACCGAGTCGATCACGGTGGGCTACCTGAGAGTCTCATGTCGCTCTACATCCCGTCCCCTCATACCTGCTTCAAGTGCCAGAGGTTCGGCCATGTGAGAGACAGATGCACGGAAGAAGAGGTGTAGTGGTAACCTGCTGCCAGCCAGTCCACCAGGGTGTGTGTGACAGTCCACCACTCTGGCCAACTGTGGAGGCAAGCACCCATCGTCATCAAAGACCTGCCCAAACTGGTTGAAGGAAAAGGAAATCAGAGAATAAAGACTGAACAGAGAATCCCGTTTTTTGAGGCGAAAAGAATTGTAATGAAAAGTCAACCGACTGCTGGGCTCTCGTTTGCAGCCGCAGTACGAAGCCAACGACAGTCAGCAATCGGCGTGCAGACGGTCGAATCCTCGACGTTTGCTGAGAGAGAGCCAGGAACCCAGTCTGTAGCCTCAGGCAGAAATACTGCACGCGGACGAGCTCCAGCAGTCATCGCCTTCAGATACGACTCGGTCTTCAAAACCAACTCCTGCCCCCAAACCATTAGGGGGCAAAAGATTAACAGGCCCTTCAGGGCGGCAGAAAGTAGAAGTTATTGAAATACAAGACAAGACCACCCCCTCCAAAATCTTCCAAAGGCACCCTGCAGCTGTCAACAAGGGAGCTGGTGGTGTTGGAGTTAAGACCAAATCGCCGCCTAAAAAGAAAGCACCTAATATTTTAACAGATCGAGAGAAAAAAAGCGGAGAGAAACACCAACAAATTTGCAGCTCTCTCAGATCTAGGAGATGTTTGACATGGAATGAAAGGAACTTGCTGGTGAATAGTTACAAGATTTTATTCGTCCTCTGCACCATGGATAGTAAAATAATCCATTGGAATATCCGTGGCCTAAATTCAAATTTTGAGGAGCTGCAGCTTCTGTGTCAGCTAGGAAACCTTCCGTCGTGGCTCTTCAGGAAACACAAATTCAAAGCCAGAAGACCTTCACTTTTTCTGGCTTTAATGTTCTATCCAAACCTGCTCAACCATCCACATTGGGACTGTCTGGTGGTTTGCCCTTCTTTTACATAAAACTTTGCTGTTTAGTCCTGTCGCTCTGACTACCTCCCTTCAGGCTGTAGCTGCGAGAGTCACTCTCCACAAGACTGTCACAATCTGCTCACTGTATCTGCCACCTTCTGTCCCGGTTTGTCGTCAGGACCTTGTCAGTCTGATCGGAGAACTTCCTCGACCTTTTTTGCTGTTGGGTGACTTTAACGGTCACAATCCTCTTTGGGGTAGTGTCAGTTCATCATCCAGAGGTCTGCTTCTTGAGGATGTCCTTTCTGAATTTGATTTGTGTTGTCTGAACGATGGAGCTCCAACTTACCTCCACTCTTCCACAGGTTCACTTTCGTGTTTAGATTTGTCGATTTGTGACCCCTCGCTGGTCCTGGACTATGAGTGGTCTGTCCATGACAATCTGCACGGAATGACCATTTCCCTGTCCTTCTACAACCCGTAATAACTGAACACGTATCTGTCTCTCAACATCTCAATTATAAGAAAGCAAACTGGGATCTATTTTCAACCACTATTTCAAAAGAATTCCAAGACACTGATTTTCTTCAGAGTCCAACCCAGCAGAATCTCTGACTAACACTGTGATCAACTGTGGCTAAAACCTGTATTCCAGTGTCTTCCGACAAACTCCAAATGCCAAAAACACCCTGGTCAATTCAGACTGCCAACAAATTTCAAAAGTTCGCAAACGGGCTCAGCGTCGGGTATACCAACGACCTTCGGGTCCCAACGCTAGAGCCCATCAGAAACTCCGTGCGAAATCGAGACACACTTTCAAAATCAGTAAACGTCGGTCCTGGAGAAACTTCTGCTCCAGGCTGACATCTAAAACTTCCAAGAAAAAAGTTTGAACATCATTAGAAAAATCAAAGGAAGAACACCAACCCCTCCATTCATCACTTGAAACTAGCAGATGCTCTGATCACTGACAAACAAGCTGTTGCCAATCTGTTGGCCTCCACCATCCAACAGAACTCCTCATCTTCAAATAAATCTGCAGTCTTTTTTAGAAACAAAGAGATTAGAGAGAAATCTTCATACAATTTCACATCAGACAATCTCTGAAACCTATAATCTTCCTTTTCAATCGTTGAACTTAAATTAGCTTACAAACCTGCACTGATTCTGCCCCTGGTCTGGATGACATTCATTATCAGGTTGTGAAACATTTTCCAGAAAGCTGTCTCCAGACTCCTTCTCCAAGTCTATAACCATATCTGGACCACAGGGTCCTTTCCGCCCTCCTGGCGGAAAGCCAACTTAACTTTCTCAGCCATATTAAAAACCTCAAACTGCTTGCCAAAAGGCACTGAATATTCTGCGGGTCGTAGCGCACACCGACTGGGGCGCTGATAAGAAAACTTTGTTGCACCTCTACAGAGCCCTGGTCCGTTCCAAACTGGACTACGGTTGTGCTGTGTACGGCTCCGCAAGATCATCTTACCTCAAACTCTTGGACCCTATCCACCATCAAGGGCTTCGTCTCTGTCTTGGAGCGTTCCGCACCACCCCTGTGTACAGCCTGTACGCAGAGGCAGGTGAACCTTCACTGTCCAATCGCAGGCTGAAACTGTCTTTGAATTATTACATCCGACTGTTCTCAGAACCACAGAATCCTGCCTATGACTGTGTTTTTGACCCTCCGTTCCAAATAAAGTTTGAAAATAACCCGAAATGTATTCCGCCGTTTGGGCTTCGTATGCAGCCTCACGTGCGGAATGCAGGTATAGACCTGGGAGTAGTTTCCGATTTTTCCAAGTTTCCGGATCAACCTCCATGGACCTTTTTCACACCAGAGATTCGTTTCGATCTCGCAGCTTTCCGTAAGGAGTCTACCAGCTCTCTGGCGTACAAGGCTTTGTATGCCGAGCTCTGTTCCAAATTCCCATCCTATCAAAAAGTTTTCACTGACGGTTCCAAGTCTGAGGATGGAGTGGCCTGTGCAGCCTACTGGCCCTGGGGCTCCTTCTCAATATTGTGGAACATATACATTCAGATGCTTCTGTCTATTCTGCTGAACTTACTGCTCTAGTACTGGCTTTGAAGATAATCTCCCATTCTTCGAGGAGGGACTTTCTGGTTCTGTCAGATTCGCTGTCAGCTTGGAGGCCATAGCTGGCCGCAACCTTCAGCATCCAGAACTTTTACTTTTTTTTGAACTTTTTTAGCAAGTTGAAGGCGGACGGTTACAACATTACTCTTGCTTGGGTTCCTGGCCATGTTGGCATCGGCGGGAACGAAATGGTTGATCGTTTAGCCAAGAACGCCACTAGAGAGAAACTGTCCAACCTATATCCCCTGCTCAGATGTGAAACCCAAAATTAACGATTATGTGAGAGACCTCTGGCAGGAGGATTGGAACACACAGACGAATAACAAATCTTTCAGATCCGTCCAAACCTTAAAGACTTCCTCCCATCTACGTCGGTGGTCGTAAAGAGGAAACGGTTCTGGCCGGCTGCACACCGGCCATTCGTATTTTACCCATGCTATACCTTTTAAAGAGTGAAGAAGCTCCGTGGTGCATTCCATGTCATGCACCACTCACAATGAAACATGTTCTTTTAGAATGTTGGGACTTGCACGATGTGAGACACAAACATTTTACAGCGGAGTCCATGAAGATCCTGTTCAGGGATGTCCCGCCTGACGTGATCCTTGGGTTTTTGAGAGAGAAATTAACATTTTTCATCTGATTTGAGATTTTACGGAAGAAGGATTTTTAACAAAGTTTCTGGTTCGTTTGTAGACGATGTCATTTGAGATGTGTGAAAGTTTTTTTTTTTTTTTTTTTTTTTAATGACTGGTGAGTTGATTTTAAACATGGTGACAGCCCTGATGTGGCCCTCTGCGGTCGGCTGGGCTATAAGCAACATATATCTCTCTCTCTGGCGGAAAGCCCTGATCATTCCCATTCCAAAGCCTGGAAAGGACCTTACCAACCCTTCCAACTACCGCCCAATCGCTCTGACCAGCTGCCCTGTAAGCTGATGGAAAAGATGGTCAACTCCCGTCTGATGTGGAAGCTGGAAACCGATGGTCTTTTGGCCAGTGAACAGTGCGGTTTCCGGAAGCACCACTCGACGGTTGACCATTTAATCCGTCTGGAAACCACCATCCGCAATGCCTTTCTTAACAAGCAACATGTGGTCGCTATCTTTTTCGACCTCGAAAAGGCGTACGACACTACGTGGAAAACAGGAGTCCTCATGGACCTGCACAGACTTGGTTTTCGGGGTCACCTGCCTCTGTTCATTCAGAACTTTTAGCCGATCTACAGTTCCAGGAGCGTGTTGGCACCACACTTCGTCTGGACATCCTGGGGCAGGATTGGGTGTTCCCTCAGGGGAGCATCCTTTCTTCTCCCAGCCCTTTTTTCAGCATAAAATAAATGACATTGGTACAATCGGTAAGACTGGGCACTGAGTCTTCTCTTCTTTGGTTGATGACTTTTTTGCGAGTATGCAGTTGAGCTTCTTACTTTCTACATGTAACAGCGTCGACAGTTCCAACTTTGCGTCAATCTAGAATCCACAGGATGGACCAGGAAAACGGGATTTTAACCTTCCCCCTTCTCTCCCGTGCACCAAGACGTCCATTCAATTCATTTCACAATTTTCCGTCGATTCCTATTCTTTGATGATCCTGAAATTCGTCTAACAAGTGTCGCCAACCATTCCAGTTGTAAAAGAAGCCAAAAATTCCTGGGGAGTTTTTTTGACCGCAAAAAACAACATTCCAACTTTCCTCACCCTCAGCCACATCAAAAAACCCACAAAACTATCCGTTCCTTGCCAGAAAGCTCTGAATATTCTGCTGCGGGTCGTAGCAAACACTACTTTCAACCGACTGGGGCGCTGATACGAAAACCTTTGCTGCACGCCTCTAGCAGAGCCTTGGTCCGTTCCCCAAATTGGATTATGGTTGTGCTGTCTGTACTGGCTCTGCAAGAAACGCCTCTTAACAAACCTCAAACATAAGACCCTATCCACCAACAAGGGCATTCGTCTCTGTCTTGAGCACATTCCCCGCACCACCACTTGTGTACAGCCTGTGACGCAGAGGCAGGTGAACACCCATCACTGTCCAAAAGCCGCCAGGCTGAAAATGTCGCTAAAATTATTATATCAGACCTGTTTCTCCAGAACCGCAGAAATATCCTGGCCTATGACTGTGTCTTTGACCCTTCATTCAAAACAAATTCGAAACCAAACCCTAACTGTTATTCTCCCCGCCGTTTGGGGAGGTCGGCGGGATGGCACTCTCACGTGGCGGAAATGCAGGTCTAGACCTAGGTGAAGTATCTGATTTTTTTTTTTTATCCAAGTTTTTCCTCCTCCGGGATCAAACCACAACACCGTGGACCCTTCTTCACAGTGCCAGTGATTGTTGGGGGAATCTTGCAGCTTTTTTCCGCAAGAGTCTACCACTCTCGTGGCGTACAAGGCTTTGTATGCTGACTCTGTCCAATCTCCCCAGATCCTATCAAAAAGTTTTCACTTGACGGTTCCAAGTCTGAAGATGGAGTGGCATGTGCAGCCTACTGGCCCTGGGGCATCCTCTCTTCGAGATAACTGTTGGAACATTGATATCCATTCCGATGCTTCTGTCTATTCTTCCATGCTGAACTTACTGCTCTGGTTATGGCTTTGGAAAGATAAATCTCAATGGATCTACAAAGAGGGACTTTCATGGTTCTGTCGGGGATTCCGCTGTCAGAGCTTGTGGAGGACCATAGAGCTGGCCGCAACCGTTCACGAGCATCCAGAACCTTTTGCTGTTTTTTTTTGAACTATTTTTAAGCAAGTTGAAAGCGGACTGGTTACAAAAAGACATTACTCTTGCTTGGGTTCCTGTCATGTTGGGCATTGGCGGGAAACGAAATGGGGGGGGGGGGGGGGGTGATCCGTTTAGGCCAAGGAAACGCTCACTAAGAGAGAAACTGTCCAACACCTTAATATCCCCTGCGTCAGATGTGAAACCCAAAATTAAACGATTATGTGAGAGAACCGTCTGGGCAGGAGGATTTGGAACACTACAGACGAGTAACAAATCGGGGGAAAGATCCGTCCAAACGCTTAAGGAATTCCTCCATCCACTCGGGAGGTCGTAAGAGAGGAAACGGTTCTGTGCCGGCTGCAACACCGGCCATTTTCGTATTTTTACCCATGCTTACCTTTTTAAAAAAAGAATGAAAGGAAGCTCCGTGGTAAGCATTTTCCATGTCCCATGCGCTCACTCACAAATGAAACATGTTCTTTTAGAGAGTGTTGGGACCTTTGCACGCTGTAACGCACAAGGGCAAAACATTTTAAAATACCAAAGCGGAGTCCATGAAATCCTGTTTCCAGAGGGATGTCCCCGCCTGATGTGATCCTTGATTTTTTGAGAGAGATTAACTATTTTTTTCATCTGATTTAAAGATCTTTTAAAAACGGAAGAAAGATTTTTAACAAAGGTTTCTGGTGCGTTTCTAGAAACGATGTCTATTTAAAAAAAAATAACGAGGATGTATGAAGGGGGTTTTTTTTTTTTTTTTTTTTTTTTTTTCATGATGGGTGAGTTGATTTTAAACAGTGGTGACACAGCCCTGATATGGCCCATTTTGTTTGGTGGGGGTTGGCGTCGCTGGGGGGGCTATACAGAAAAAGCAACAATTATCTATATCTTATCTTCACTGTTCAGAGGGATGTCCCCGCCTGAAACGTGATCCTTGAGTTTTGAGAGAGATTTAAAATAACATTTTTCATCTGATTTAAAGATTTTATGGCAGAAAAAGAGATTTTTAACAAAGTTTTCTTCTGGTGCATATTTTGTAGACGAATTGTCATTTTAAAAAAACGAGATGTGTGAAAGTGTGGGGGGTGTTGTGGTTTGGTTTTTTTTTAAATGAACTGTGAGTTGATTTTTTAACGTGGTGACAGCCCTGATGTGGTCCCTTTGTTTGGCGGTCGGTCTGGGGGGGGCCTATAAAAGCAAGTCATTATCTTATCTTATCTATCCTGGTGATTGAGAGGGCCCAGTGCTCTCCAACACATTCCCTTTGGCTCGGACCACTCTCCTAGACAGGGAGTACACACTCTGGCCCAGGGTGTACTAAAATCGCTCCCCTCCGTGGGCAGGGGTCAAAACAAGGAAAGGCATTTCTCTTATCTCCGCTGGCCAAGGTAACCCCTGCAGGTGGCTCGATGCTCTCTGTTCCCTGGGAGTTGGGGCATGATCAGGGGTATAGGGTTGGTTAGGGTTCTGTCTGGTTGTATGACTCTCCTGAATCCCCGTGGAAGGGGTCCAAGACTAGTGATTCTATGGCCTGGCCCCTTTTATTGGACTCAAGGTGGGTGGGTAAGGGAAGAAATGAAATATTTTGCCCTATAAATAATGACTTCAATCAAATAATCAATCCCCCCAAAATAAAGGAAAGTGCAGCTTAAATTTCGGCAAAGGTCGTCACAGGAGTTCTGATGAGTGTAGACTCTGATTGAGGGGGGGGATAGTGAAACAAGGCCCCCTCCCGGGGGGTTGCGACCGTTGTCGTGGTCGGCAGGTTTGCGTGTCCGAGTAACCCTTATGGTTAGGGCTTTGCTGGCGGGGGCATCAATATACTTGGAGATTTAGCCTGTTTTTTTTTTGTCACACTGCTTCTAGGCCTGAGAGGTGCAGATCTGTTTGGCCTAAGCGTAAACCGTGGTAAGGGAGGCTTGATGCCCCCTGGTAATGGGCTTTCCCATGTCAGATAAGGCTAAGGGTGAGGATCCTGACTAACAGTAAAACACGCCGCCTTTCTCCCCTCCTTTCTTGTTTTCCTTTCCTCCCCTTTTCACCCCTGCCTCCCTTATTTGGCGCCTTTTCTATCTTCGTCTCCCTTCAAGTCTTCTTTTCCACACGATCCTTTTCCTCCTTCTCCTCTGTGGTCCTCCTAAGATTCCCGCCGCGTTTGCCGTGTCGGGTGCTACCTGTGTCGAGGGGGGGGAATGAGATCCTGGTGATTGAGAGGCCAGAGCGCTCTCAAGAAACACATAATCACTTTGCTCAGACGCATCTCCTAGACAGGGAGTACACCTCTTTGGCCCGGGTGTACTAATCCGGCGTCCCTCTTTTTGGGGTTGGGTCCAGACGGGCAGTTCCACCCCCCCAGCTGGCCAAGTAAAAAAAAACCCCGCTGCAGTGCTCAGCTCTCTGTTCCGGAGTTGAGGCATGATCAGGGGGATATGGTTGTTTGCTTTTCTTCTGCTGTCTATGTTCTCTCCCGAAGCACCTGGAAAGGGGTCAAGACATTGGTTTCTGAGGCGCCTGGGCCCCTTAGTTTGGAAACTCCAAGGAGGGTGGGTATTAATGGGAGGATGAAATATAACTAAAATACACTGGCTTTTTCCAATAACACATGCCCCTCCCCCCAAAAAAAAAGAGGAAGGCAGCATCCCCTTTTTTCTCAGGGGATTTGTCGATTCTTCTGACAGCGATTCGGATATGTGGTACGAACAGAAGACAGGTATTTTTTGGCTTCTTGGCTCGTTATGGCAGAAGAACGAGCAAGTAATACGCCCTTCTCCCCAGCTTTGAGTCCCTTTTTTGGCTATCCAAAAGGGCTTTCAAGGTAAGCAGGGTGACACACGGTCCATCAAGAGGTTGACGGAAATGGTTCCTTTCGCTTTATTCTAATGTAAGTCACAAAACAATCCTGAACGAGGACTTGCTGAAAAAGCAACAAAACGAAACTTTGTGACAGGGAGATCAGGGTAACCTCCCCACAAACAATTAAATTACCATCAAAAAGGAGTGATTCGCTGCAGAGGGAATTATCAGTTTTTTCAGAGGCAGAAATCAAAACAGGAGCAGTGGCTGGCATCCCAGGGTGTGACGGAGGTTGCGTCTAGAAGGGTGACCTACAAGAAGGGTGCAGAAAGAGTAGGGCCACACAACACCCTCTTTCTGACATTGCTGCAAACCCTGTGCTGCCCTCCCGGTCATTCAAAATCGGCTACCTGAATTGTCCGGGATTCATATTGTTACGTTCCTCCCCGTTGTGAGGTGCTTTGCCCTATTCCGATGCCAGAAGTTTGGTCATGTCAGAGACCGATGTTCTGGGCAGGAGTGTGTGTTATTTGCTGCAAGGCAAATCCATGATGGGCGGCCGTGTAAAGATCCGGCACATTGTGCAAACTGCGGTGGCGACCATCCCCTCCTCTTTTTCACCACGAATTGTCCTCTTGGATCAGGAATCTGCAGTACAAAAGGGTTAAGACCAGAAAAGAAGATCTTACTCCTTTTTTTTTTTTTTTTTTCGAAGACCGAAGGCCCTCGGCACGGCCAGCCATCGCAAGCATGGGTTGTGGCAGTCAGGATTCGCACGACAAGCGTATTTCTATCGTACGCCCATTCAGCAAGCCCCGTAAAAGAAAGTTCCAACCACATGAAAACCCAGTATAATTTCCACCCAGCTCGGTCAGTCTGCTGTCCCAGACAGATAACTTTATAACGTTTTTCGAAGACGTGAATTGCAAGGAAAAAAAAAAAAAACAGTCTGCTCTGTGGAAGGCAGGTCCAACCACCACCTTCGCTAACCAAAGTGACTGCCAACTGCTCCCTGGTGGGAGGCAAAAAAATCCGCCACGCGCGCCTCAGACTGCCCAGCAGTCGTACAACCCTCTGGGACTGCCTGGGCAATTAAAAAAAACCAGCAGTTTTCCCCGCTCGAACTCCTCTGTCGCAGTGTCCCGTGCGGGCAAGGAGTTTCCAAGTCCATCCCTCAGTGTGGAGATGGTGGTGAGATAAGGAAAAAAAAAAAACATAAAAAAAACGCCTCCACCATCTCGCCAAAATTTCCAACACGATCGCACCTTCTCCAAATTCCAGGCGCT
The DNA here is from genome assembly GCA_018398815.1 of Conus ventricosus. Lineage (NCBI taxonomy): Eukaryota > Metazoa > Mollusca > Gastropoda > Neogastropoda > Conidae > Conus > Conus ventricosus. The sequence goes on along the minus strand of JAFLJL010001254.1, from coordinate 22,342 downwards.
TTGTCACCTGCGAGCAATTCTGGCCAGCGGGTCCAAAGACCAACACAGATCCATAAAACTAAAAAATAGAGTTCACCTACCATTGGCCCGCAAGATGCTGATGAGGAGATGGACGCTGATCTCTCCATCCTTTTCCGCCTCCCCCCCCGCGTGCGCTCTGCAACACATGATAATCAATAATTTCCATTGGAATACTATTTAATCCGTGGTCCTAAATTTTCCAACTTCTAGGAGCTGCAGCTTTCTCTTCCTTCTTCTGTGTCAATCTTATGAAACCTTCTGTCCGTGCTCTTTCAAGAAACCCAAAGTTCATCAAAGCCAGAAGAACCTTTACCATCTTTCTGGCTTTTATAAATATTCTTTCAATTCAAAAAGCCCTGCACCAACAAACCTTACCACTTGGGACTGTCGGGAGGTGTGCCCTTCTCCATGACATATTTTCTTTGTGTATAGTTCCTGGTCGCTCTGTCTACCTTCCCCCATTCAGGCCTGTAGCTGTGAGCGTCACTCTCCAACAAGACTGTCACAATCTGTTTCTGCTTATCTACCCCATCTGTCCCGGTCTGTCGGTCAGGACCGTTGTCGAGTAGTCTGTTAAGGGGGAAACTTCCTCGACCTTTTTTGCTGTTGGGTGGCTTTTTTTAACTGACACAAGAGAACCCTCCTTTGGGGTAGTAACCGGTTCGTCCATCCAGAAGGTGTCTGCTGATTGAGGATGGTCCTTTCGGATTTGGATTTGGGGGGTTGTCTGAACGACGGATCTGCAACTTACCTCCATTCCCTTTCCACAGGTTCACGTTTCGTGGTTTAGGATTTGTCGGTTTTTGTGACCCCCCAGTCAAGCTGGTCCTGGACTATGAGTGGTCTGTCCATGACGATTACAGGCACGAAGTGACCATTTTCCCTTTCCCCCCTGTCCTTCTACAACCTGTAATAACTGAAACATGTCTCTGTCCGCTCAGCATTTAAAATTATAAGAAAGCAACTGGGACTCTTTCTTGCAGCCAACTACTGTTTCTAAGGAGGTTCGCAGGACTACTGGATTTTTTTCAGAGTCCTGACACCAGCTGAATCACTGACTAACATTATGATTAAATGGTGCTAAGGCCTGTATTCCCAGTGTCTTCACCGAATCAAAAACTTTCAAATGCCAAAAACACCCTGGTTCGATCAGAATGCCAACAGGAAATTTCAAAAGTTAGAAAACGGTAGGGGGCTCAGCGTCAGTATAAACAAGACCTTCGGGTCCCAACGCGCCATCGAGCACCACATCAGAAACTATAAACTACTGTGGTTAACATCGTCCGTGCAAATCACAAGACACACTGTTTTAAAAATCAGTAAACGTCGGCCTGGAGAAGCTTCTGCTCCAGGCTGACAGCTATCAAAAACGTTTCTAAGAAAAAAGTGTGGCACATCAATAAGAAAATTAAAGGGAAGAACACCTGTCCCCACTGTGAATCACATCTCAAGTTTTCGGATTCTTTAATAACATGAGAAGAAAGCAGTTGGCTCTAATCTGCTTGCTTCAAAAAACAAAAACCATTGAGAAAGAAATTCCTCCTCATTACTAATAAATCATCCACTTTTTTTGTCAAAAAAACAAAAGCCCTAAAAGAAATTATCACCCTGCAAACTTGATTCAATCCGACAACAAATGGAAGACTACAATCTTTCCTTTCCCCACGTTAAAACGAGCTGGAAAATCCCTGCCTTAAAACTCTCCTTGCTCAGCGATTCCTTCCCTCTCCCAGTCTAGATGAAAATTTCATTATCAACACTGTTGAAAGAACAATCTTGCCCCCGCAAGAAGGTCTGAAATACTGCACAAAGTATAATAACCAAGTGTGTGACTACAGGTTGCTTTCCTCGCCTCTTGGGCTGGAAAGCGCCTCATTATTTTTTATTTCCCTCCCCAAACCTGGAAAGAGATCTTTCTAATTCCTTCAAATACCGTCCCATTGCTTTGAAACGACAGCTGTGTTTTGTAAATATTAAATGGAAAAAAAAAAATGGTCAATGCTAGGCTCATGTGGAAACTTTGGAGAAAACCGATGGCCTTTTTGGCTGAAAGAACAGTGTGGTTTCCCGCAAATCATCGTAGTATACAGGTGGACCATTTGATTTCATCTGGAATCTTCTAACACTTAGGAAGCGCTTTTATTGAACAGACCGCATGCAGTGGCAATTTTTCTTCCCTTCGACCTTGGAGAAGCCTACGATACCACCTGAAGTCCGGGGGATACTTCATATCGTCCAACGATCTGGGTTTTTTTTTTTCCGAGGTCATCTTCCTACATTATAATAATTCAAAATTTTTTGGCCATAAAACGACAGTTTCAGGTCTCGGGTTGGCAACCACACTCGTCCAGTTCTATGTCCACGAGCAAGGAGTAGGGTGTTCCCCACAGGGGAGGCGATCCTGTCATCCTGCCCTCTTTAGTATAAAAATCAACAACATTGTTAAAAATCAAGTTCAGCAGGGTTCAAGGACTGCTCATTGTTGTGGTGGATGAATTTTATGCTTGTCTACCTGCAATCGGGAACCTGTAACCCGAGTGTCCAGCGCAGGCTCCAGCTTTGCTAGAATAAAAATTCTCATCGGTGGGCGTGTTGAACAACCGGTTTCCACCTTTTTCTGCAACAAAAAACCCAGTGTAATGTATTCACTTCAATAATTTCCGTCAGTTTTTTCCAGATACCCGAACAATTTCAAGTAGGGAAATCCCTCACTACTGCCCTAGGCCAGGGCGGGGGTTCAAGTAGAGGCCAAATTTCTGGTGGAGTACATTTTTGACAGCAAAAAACTTAACTTTCTCTTAGCCATATTAAAAACCTCAAAACTGGCTGTGCCCAAAAAAGGCAACTGAATATATTCTGCCGGGTCGTAGCACAACAACCAGATAACAACCGACTGTGGGGGGCGCTGATTAAGAAAACTTTGTTTGCACACTCTACAGAGCCCTGGTCCGTTCTAAAACTGGGACTACACGGTGTGCTGTGTACGGCTCCGCAAGATCATCTTTAACCCTCAAAATCTTGGACCCTATCCACCATCAAAGGTGCTTCGTCTCTGTCTTGGAGCATTCCGCACCACCCCTGTGGTACAGGCCTGTTACTCAGAGGCAGGTGAACCTTCCACTTGTCCAAAACCGCAGGCCTGAAAGCATGTCTTTATTGAATTATTACAATCCGACTGTTACGTCAGAACGCGCAGAATCCCTGCCATAAGACTGTTGTTTTTTTTTTGGACGCCTATCCCGTTCCAAAGTAAGTTTGAAAAAATAACGCCGAAATGTATTCCGCCGATTGGCACCTTGCGTATGCATCCCCTCACGTGGCGAATGCAGGTAATAGACCTGGGGTAGTTTCCTCTCCCCCCCCTCCCTCCCCCTGTCCTTTCCCTCCGAATTTTTTTTTTTTTTTTTTTCCAGTTGTCCGGTATCAAACCACCAAGGACCTTTTCACAGCCAGGAGATTCGTTTCGATCTCGCAGTTTCCCGTAAGGAGTCTACCAGCTCTCTGGCGTACAAGGCTGTTGAAAGCCGAGTCTGCTCAAATTTTTTCGCTCATTCCATCCTATCAAAAAGAAAAGTTTTCCACTGACGGTTCCAAGTCTGAGGATGGAGTGGCCTGTGCTAGCCTACTGCCCTGGGGGCTCCTTCTCGATGATATTGTTGGAACATATACATTCCGATGCTTCTGTCTATTCTGCTGAACTTACTGCTCTAGTAAACTGGCTTGGAAAGATAATCTCCCCATATCTTCGAGGAGTAGGACTTCTGTTACTGTTCTGTTCTGTCGGATTTTCGCTGTCCAGCTTGGAGGCCTTAGCTGTCCCCGCAACCTTTCAGCATCCCAGAACTTTTACTTTTTTTGAACTTTTTAGGCAAGTTGAAGGCGGACGTTACCAACAATTATAACTCTTGCTTGGGTTCCTGGCCGAATGTTGGCATCGAGCGGGAACGAAATGTTATCGTTAGCCAAGTACGCCACAAGAGAGAATACTGGTCCAACAATTAATAAATCCACTGCGCAAGGGGGGTAACCCAAAATTAAAACGTTTTATGTGAGAGACCTCTGGCAAGAGATTGGAACACACGACGAATAAAAACAAGACTCTTTTCAGATCCGTCCCCAAAAACCTTAAAGACCTTCCTCCCATCTAAACGTCGGGTGCGTAAAAGAGGAAACGGTTCTTTCTGTGCCGGCTGCACACCGGACCATTCGTATTTAATTTTACCCATTCTTACCATAAGACCATTTTTTTAAAGAGTGAAGAAAGCTCCGTGGTGCATTCCATGTCATGGAAACCGCCACTCCACAATGAACCATGTTCTTTTAGAGTGATTGGGACTTGCCATGATGTGAGACAAATTATGGGGTATCGGAGCTCCATGAAGATCCTGGTTCAGGGATGTCGCCGCCTGATGAGAACAAGTGATACCCTGGGTATTTGAGAGAATTAAAAACATTTTTTTCATCTGATTTGGAGATTTATAAATAACGGAAGAATAAGGATTTTTTTAACAAAGTTTCTGTGTTCGTTTTGTAGACCGAATGTCATTTTAAAATGAGATTGTGAAAGTTTTTTTTTTTTTTTTTTTTTTTTTTTTTTTTTTTTTTTTTTTTTTTTTTTTAAATGACTGGTGGGTTGATTTTAACGTGGTGACAGCCCTGATGTGGCCCTCTGCGGTCGGCTGGGCTATAAGCAACATTATCTTATCTTATCTAGTGAAACAAGGCAGTTGTCAGGATTTTGGTCCTCTTGGTTAATCATGGAAAGTAAGGAGCAGGACAAACTCTTTCTGCACTAAGCCCCTTTGTAATACAGAAGGGCTTCCAAGGTATTGCAAGAGACCCACAGTCCATTAAGCGACTCAGAAACGGCACATTTCTCATCCAATGTAAAACTAAGAAACAATCAGAGCAGCTGCTGAAAGCTACAAAGCTGGTAGACGAGAGATCCGGGTGACTCCCCATAAACAGCTGAATTCCTCTAAGGGAGTCATTCGATGCCCAGATCTTAGAGGTGTCTCAGAGGCAGAGATCAAGGCGGAACTGGCATCCCAGGGTGTGACAGAGGTGCATAGGGTGACAGTGAAAAAAGGTGCAGAAAGAGTGGCCACCAACACCCTCTTTCTGACATTCTGCAACCCTGTGCTGCCTCCTGTCATCAAAGTAGGATATTTGAATGTCCGTGTACAAATGTATGTTCCGTCTCCAATGCGTTGCTTCAAATGCCAGAAGTTTGGTCATGTCAGAGACCGCTGTTCTGGGCAGATGGTGTGTGGGGTTTGTTGCAAGGCAACCCATGATGGGCCGTGTAGGGGTCCGGCGGATTGTGCGAACTGTGGTGGTGACCACCCCTCTCTTCACGCAACTGCCCTGTCTGGATTCAAGAGTCAAACATCCAAAAGATTAAAACAGAAAAGAAGATCTCGTTTTTTGAAGCCCGCAAACAGGTTGTTGGCAGTCAGACGCCAACAGCGTCTTCATATGCTTCGGCGGTAAAAAAAAGTATCAACACGTTCAGTCTGCTGCCAGACTGACGATTTTACTTTCTCCAAGACTTTACAAGGAAGACCGATAAGCTTTGGTGGAAGCAAGTCCACCACCTCCCAACCCAAAGTACGTGCCCCTGGTGGGGGCAAAAAATCTGCCATCCCCCAGACTGCCCAGCAGTCTACTCCATCTGCTGCTGGGCAGATCAAAAAGCCAGCCCTCCCACCTCGACCTCCCTTGAGCAGTGCTCGTGCAGGAAGGGGAGTTCAGCTGAGTCTCAGTCAGTCTCATCGGAGAACTTCCTCGACCTTTTTTGCTGTTGGGTGACTTTAACGGTCACAATCCTCTTTGGGGTAGTGTCAGTTCGTCATCCAGAGGTCTGCTTATTGAGGATGTCCTTTTGGATTTGGATTTGTGTTGTCTGAACGACGGATCTGCAACTTACCTCCACTCTTCCACAGGTTCACTTTCGTGTTTAGATTTGTCGATTTGTGACCCCTCGCTGGTCCTGGACTATGAGTGGTCTGTCCATGACGATCTGCACGGAAGTGACCATTTCCCTGTCCTTTTACAACCCATAATAACTGAAAACGCCTCTGTCTCGCAACATCTAAATTATAAGAAAGCAAACTGGGATCTCTTTGCAACCACTATTTCTAAGGAATTCCAGGACACTGATTTTCTTAAGAGTCCAGACCCAGCAAAATCTCTGACTAACACTGTGATCAAATGTGCTAAAACCTGTATTCCAGTGTCTTCCGACAAACTCCAAATGCCAAAAACACCCTGGTTCGATTCAGACTGCCAACAAATTTCAAAAGTTCGCAAACAGGCTCAGCGTCGGGTATACCAACGACCTTCGTGTCCCAACGCTCGAGCCCACCAGAAACTCTGTGCCAAATCGAGACACACTTTTAAAATCAGTAAACATCAGTCCTGGAGAAACTTCTGCTCCAGGCTGACGTCTAAAACTTCCAAGAAAAAAGTGTGGAACATCATTAAGAATATCAAAGGGAAGAACACCTGTCCCACTGTGAACCATCTCAAGTTTGCTGACTCTTTAATAACGGAGAAAAAAGCAGTTGCTAATCTGCTTGCTTCAACCATTGAAAAGAATTCCTCCTCTTCTAACAAATCAGCCAGTTTTGTCAAAAACAAAGCCCTTAAAGAAAAATCACCCTGCAACTTTTCGTCAAACAACATGGAAGACTACAATCTTCCTTTCACGTTAAATGAACTGAAATCTGCCTTACTTTCTTGCAGCGATTCCTCTCCAGGTATAGATGAAAATCATTATCAACTGTTGAAACATCTTCCGCAAAAAGGTCTGAACATACTGCTACAGGTATACAACCATGTGTGGACTACTGGTTTCTTTCCACCTCCCTCCGGGGGTTGCGACCTTGTCGTGGTCGGAGGGTTTGCGTGGTCAGTGATCCTTTAGGCTATGCTGACGGGGGCATCAATACTTGGAGATAGGCTGGTTTTTTCACACTGCTTGTAGGCCTGAGAGGTGAAGATGCTGTATGGCCTAAGCGAAACGTGGTAAGAAGTTGATGCCCCTGGTAGGGCTTCCCATTCAGATAGGCTAAGGGTGAGGATCCTGACTAAGAGTAACCCGCCCTTTCTCCTTTTCTTGTTTTCTGCCTTTCTTTGGCCCTTTTCTATCTCGTCTCCCCTTCAAATCTTCTTTTCCACACTCCTTTTCTCTCTGTGGTCTCCTTAAGATCCGCCGCGTTTGCCGTGCGGTGCGACCTGTGTCGGAGTGGAATGAGATCCTGGTGATTGAGGGGGCAGCGCTCTCAACACATCACTTTGGCTCGACCTCTCCTAGACAGGGAGTACATTTGGCCGGGTGTACTAATCGGCTCCCCTTTTTGGGGTTGGGTCAAGACGGGCAGTTCCCCAGCTGGCCAAGTAAACCCTGCAGTGCTCAGCTCTCTGTTCCCGGGAGTTGAGCATGATCAGGGGGGATAGGGTTGGTTGCTTCTGCTTGTCGTATGTCTCTCCCGAAGCCTGGAAGGGGTCAAGACATTGGTTTCTTGGCCCTGGCCCCTTAGTTGGACTCCAAGGTGGGTGGGTAAGGGAGGGATGAATTACAATAAATTAAATATGACTTCTTTAAAAAATATCCCCCCCAAAAGGAAGAGGAAGGCAGTCTCCCCTGTTTCAGGGGATTTCGAAGGGGACAGCGATTCAGATACTGAGGTACGACAGAGGACAGGTTTCTGGGCTTCCTGGCTCGTGGTGGAAGGGACGGAGCAGGAAAGACCCCTTTCAGCTCTGAGCCCTTTTGCTGTCCAAAAGGGCTTTCAAGGCTTAGCAGGTGACCCTCAGTCCGTCAAAAGGTTGCGAAATGGCTCATTCCTCATTCAATGTAGATCGAAAAAAACAGTCTGAACAGCTGCTGAAGGCAACAAAATTTGTGGATAGGGAGATCAGGGTCACTCCCCATAAACAGTTAAATTCATCCAAAGGTGTGATTCGCTGCAGAGATCTAATGGGTGTCTCAGAGGCAGAAATAAAACGGAACTGGCGTCCCAGGGTGTGACGGAGGTGCACAGGGTGACAGTCAAGAAAGGTGCAGAGAGAGTGGCCACCAACACCCTCTTTCTGACCTTCTGCAACCCTGTGTTGCCTCCGGTCATCAAGGTTGGCTACCTGAACGTCGCGTTCAGCTGTATGTCCCGTCCTCATTGAGATGCTTCCGGTGCCAGAGGTTTGGACATGTCAGAGACCGCTGTTCTGGGCAGGAGGTGTGCGGTGTGTGCTGCAAGGCAACCCATGATGGGCCGTGCAAAGATCCGGCACATTGTGCTAACTGCGGTGGCGACCATCCCTCCTCTTCACGAAACTGCCCTCTTTGGATACAGGAATCCACCATTCAACGAATAAAAACAGAAAAGAAGATCTCCTTTTTTGAAGCCCGCAAGCAGGTTGTGGGCGGTCAGACGCCCACAGCATCTTCATATGCTTCGGCCGTTAAAGAAAGTTTCCACTAGGTCAGTCTGCTGTCAGACTGATGAATTTATTTTTTCCAAGACACTGCAAGGAACAACTGTCAGCTCTGGTGGAAGCGGGGTCCACCACCTCCCAACCTCCCTCCGGGGGGTTGCGACCTTGTCGTGGTCGGAGGGTTTGCGTGGTCCAGTGATCCCTTAGGCTTTGCTGGCGGGGCATCAATACTTGGAGATAGGCTGTTTTTTTCACACTGCTTCTAGGCTGAGAGGTGCAGATGCTGTTTGGCCTAAGCGTAACGTGGTAAGGAGTTGATGCCCCTGGTAGGGCCTTCCCATGTCAGATAGGCTAAGGGTGAGGATCCTGACTAACAGTAACCCGCCTTTCTCCTTTTCTTGTTTTCTGCCTCCCTCCGGGGGGTTACGACCTTGTCGTGGTCGGAGGGTTTGCGTGGTCCAGTGATCCCTAGGCTCTGCGGCGGGGCATCAATACTTGAAGATAGGCTGTTTTTTTCATACTGCTTCTAGGCCTGAGAGGTGCAGATGCTGTTTGGCCTAAGCGTAACGTGGTAAGGAGTTGATGCCCCTGGTAGGGCTTCCCATGTCAGATAGGCTAAGGGTGAGGATCCTGACTAAGAGTAACCCGCCTTTCTCCTTTTCTTGTTTTCTGCCTCCCTTATTTGGCCCTTTTCTATCTTCGTCTCCTTCAAGTCTTCTTTTTCACACATCTTTTCTCTCTGTTGGTCTCCTTAAGATCCGCCGTGTTTGCCGTGCGGTGCGACCTGTGTCGGAGGGGAATGAGGTCCTGGTGATTGAGAGGGCCAGTGCTTGAGGAGGCCTGTGCTCTCAACACATCACTTTGGCTCGGACCTCTCCTAGACAGGGAGTACACTTTGGCCCGGGTGTACTAATCGGCTCCCTTCTTGGGGCTGGGTCAAAACAGGCATTTCTCCGGCTGGCCAAGGTAACCCTGCAGTGCTCAGCTCTCTGTTCCCGGGAGTTGAGCATGATCAGGGGGATAGGGTTGGTAGGTTTTTGTCTGTTGTATGTCTCTCTGAAGCCTGGAAGGGGTCAAGATAGTGATTCTTGGCCCTGGCCCCTTAGTTGGACTCCAAGGTGGGTGGGTAAGGGAGAGATGAAATTTTTGCCTATAAATATGACTTCCATTAAACATCATCCCCCCAAAAAAAGAAAAGTTCCGTCATTTTCGCAAAGGTCGTCACAGGAGTCCGATGGAGACTCTGATTCTGAAAATGAAACAAGGCAGTTGTCAGGATTTTGGTCTTCTTGGTTGATCATGGAAAGTAAGGAGCAGGACAAACCTCTTTCTGCACTAAGCCCGTTTGCAATACAGAAGGGCTTCCAAGGTATTGCAGGAGACCCACAGTCCATAAAGCGACTCAGAAACGGCACCTTTCTCATCCAGTGTAAAAGTAAAAAACAATCAGTGCAGCTGCTGAAAGCTACAAAGCTTGTAGACCGAGAGATCCGGGTGACCCCCCATAAACAGCTGAATTCCTCTAAGGGAGTCATTCGATGCCCAGATCTTAGAGGAGTCTCAGAGGCAGAGATCAAAGCGGAAACTGGCATCCCAGGGTGTGACAGAGGTGCATAGGGTGACAGTGAAAAAAGGTGCAGAAAGAGTGGACACCAACACCCTCTTTCTGACATTCTGCAATCCTGTGCTGCCTCCTGTCATCAAGGTAGGATATCTGAATGTCCGTATACAAATGTATGTTCCGTCTCCAATGCGTTGCTTCAAATGCCAGAAGTTTGGTCATGTCAGAGACCGCTGTTCTGGGCAGGAGGTGTGTGGGGTTTGTTGCAAGGCAAACCCATGATGGGCCGTGTAAAGACCCGGCGCATTGTGCAAAACTGCGGTGGCGACCACCCTCCTCTTCACGCAACTGCCCTGTCTGGAAACAAGAGTCGACCATCCAAAAGATAAAAACAGAAAAGAAGATCTCGTTTTTTGAAGCCCGCAGGCAAGTTGTTGGCAGTCAGACGCCAACAGCATTTCTTACGCTTCGGCGGTTAAAAAAGTATCGACAGTTCAGTCTGCTGCCAGACTGACGATTTTACTTTCTCTAAAACTTTGCCAGGAAGACAGATAAGCTTGGTGGAAGCAGGTCCACCACCTCCAACCCAACAGTGAATGCCCCTGGTGGAGGCAAAAAATCCGCCACCCCTCAGACTGCCCAGCAGTCTACAACATCTGCTGCTGGGCAGATTAAAAAACCAGCACCCGCAACTCGAATTCCTCTGTCCAGTGCCCGTGCGGGCAAGGGAGTTCAACCCAGTGTGGAGATGGTGGAGAGAGGAAGAAACCTCCACCATCTCCCAAATCCAGACCTCCACCATCTCCAAACTCCAGGCCTTTGTCACCTGCGGGCAAGTCTGCCAGCAGGTCCAAAGACCACCAAGTCCAGTGAAACTACAAAATAAATTCGCTCCATTAGATGCGGACGTTGAAGAGGAGATGACCTGATTTCTCTCCTTTTCGCCTCTGCACCATGGATAGTACAATATTCCATTGGAATATCCGTGGTCTAAATTCCAACTTTGAGGAGCTGCAGCTTCTGTGTCAGTCTCTAAAACCTTCCGTCGTGGCTCTTCAGGAAACCCAAATTCAAAGCCAGAAGACCTTTACTCTTTCTGGCTTTAATATTCTTTCGAAACCTGCACAACCATCCACGTTGGGACTGTCGGGCGGTGTTGCCCTTCTCCTACACAAAACTTTGTGTATAGTCCTGTCACTCTGTCTACCTCCCTTCAGGCTGTAGCTGCGAGAGTCACTCTCCACAAGACTGTGACAATCTGTTCCCTTTATCTCTCACCTTCTGTCCCGGTTTGTCGTCAGGACCTTGTCAGTCTGATAGAAGAACTCCTCGACCTTTTTTGCTGTTGGGTGACTTTAACGGTCACAATCCTCTTTGGGGTAGTGCCGGTACGTCACCCAGAGGTTCTGCTGATTGAAGATGTCCTTTCAGACTTGGATTTGTGTTGTCTGAATGACGGATCTGCAACTTATCTCCACTCTTCTCAGGTTCACTTTCGTGTTTAGATTTGTCGGTTTGTGATCCCTCGCTGGTCCTGGACTATGAGTGGTCTGTCCATGATGATCTGCACGGAAGTGACCATTTCCCTGTCCTTCTACAACTGTAATAACTGAACACATCTCTGTCTCTCAGCATCTAAATTATAAGAAAGCAAACTGGGATCTATTTGCAGCCACTGTTTCTAAGGAGTTCAGGACACTGATTTTTTTCAGAGTCCGGATCCAGCTGAATCACTGACTAACACTATGATCAAATGTGCTAAAGCCTGTATTCCAGTGTCTTCCGATAAACTTCAAATGCCAAAACACCCTGGTTCGATTCAGAATGCCAACAAATTTCCAAGTTAGAAAACGGGCTCAGCGTCGGGTATACCAACGACCTTCGGGCCCCAACGCTCAAAGCCCATCAGAAACTCCGTGCTAAATCAAGACACACTTTTAAAAATCAGTAAACGTCGGTCCTGGAGAAGCTTCTCCCTCCAGGCGGGACATCAAAAACTTCTAAGAAAAAGTGTGTGGAACATCATTAAGAAAATCAAAGGGAAGAAACACTGTCCCACTGTGAACCATCTCAAGTTTTCGGATTCTTTAATAACAGAGAAGAAAGCATTTGCAAATCTGCTTGCTTCAACCATTGAAAAAAATTTCCTCCTCTTCTAATAAACAGTCACTTTTGTCAAAAACAAAGCCCTAAAGAAAAATCACCCTGCAACTTTTCATCCGAAACATGGAAGACTCCCAATCTTCCTTTCACATTCCCCCCGGGGGGGTTGCGACCTTGTCGTGGTCGGAGGGTTTGCGGGGTCCAGTGATCCCTTAGGCTTTGCTGGCGGGGGGCATCAATACTTGGAGATAGGCTGTTTTTTTTCACACTGCTTTAGGCCTGAGAGGTGCAGATGCTGTTTGGCCTAAGGTAACGTGGTAAGGAGTTGATCCCCCTGGTAGGGCTTCCCATGTCAGATAGGCTAAGGGTGAGGACCCGACTAACAGTAACCCGCCTTTCTCCTTTTCTTGTTTTCTGCCTCCCTTATTGGCTCTTTTCTATCTTCGTCTCCCCTTAAAGTCTTCTTTTCCACACTCCTTTTCTCTCTGTGTCTCCTTAAGATCCGCCGCGTTTGCCGTGCGGTGCGACCTGTGTCGGAGGGGAATGAGATCCTGGTGATTGAGAGGGCCAGCCTCTCAACACATCACTTTGGCTGGGACCTCTCCTAGACAGGGAGTACATTTTGGCCCGGGTGTACTAATCGGCCCCCCTTCTTGGGGTTGGGTCAAGACGGGCAGTTCCCCGCTGGCCAAGTAAACCCTGCAGTGCTCAGCTCTCTGTTCCCGGGAGTTGAGCAATGATCAGGGGGGATGGGGTTTGGTTGCTTCTGCTTGTCGAATGTCTCTCCCCAAGCCTGGAAGGGGTCAAGACTTTGGGTTTCCTTGGGCCCTGGCCCCCTTTAGTTGGACTCCAAGGTGGGTGGGTAAGGGAGGGATGAATTATAATAAATTAAATATGACTTCTTCAAAAAACAAACCCCCCCAAAAGGAAGAGGAAGGCGTTCCCCTATTTCAGGGGAATTTGAAACAGATAGTGATTCTGACAGTGAGGTAAGACAGAGGACAGGTTTCTGGGCTTCCTGGCCGGGGTGGAAGGGACAGAGGGGAAAGACCCCTTTCAGCCTGAGCCCTTTTGCTGTCCAAAAGGGCTTTCATGGTATAGCAGTGAACCTAGGTCCTATAAAACCGGTTGGAAATGGTTCTTTTTCTCTTCAATGTCGATCACAGAAGCAATCCGAACAGCTGCAGAAGGAAAAAAAGCTTGTGGATGGGGAGATCGGGGTTGACTCCCCATAAGCAATTAAATTCATCCAAAGGTGTGAATTCGATGCAGAGATCTGGCGGGTGTTTCAGAGGCGGAAATAAAAACGGAGCTGGCGTCCCAGGGTGTGAGGGAGGTGCGCAGGGTGACGGAAAAGAAGGGTTCAGAGAGAGTGGCCACCAACACCCTCTTTCTGACCTTCTGCACCCTGTGCTGCCTCCGTCATCAAGGTTGGTTACCTAAATGTTATGTTCAGCTGTATGTCCCGTCCCATTGAGATGCTTCAGGTGCCAGAGGTTTGGCCCATGTCAGAGAACCGCTGTTCTGGGCAGGAGGGTGTGCGGTGTGTGCTGCAAGGCAACCCATGATGGGCCGTGCAAAGATCCGGCACATTGTGCTAACTGCGGTTTGGCGACCATCCCTCCTCTTCACGAAACTGCCCTCTTTGGATACAGGAATCCACTACCCAAACGAATTAAAACTAAAAAGAAAATCCCCTTTTTTTTGAGGCCCGTAAACGGTTGTGGGCAGTCAGACGCCCACAGCATCTTCATATGCTTCGGCCGTAAAGAAAGTTTCCACTAGGTCAGTCTGCTGTCAGACTGATGAAATTTATTTTTCCAAGACACTGCAAGGAAGAACGTCAGCTCTGGTGGGAGCGGGTCCACCACCTCCCAACCTAAAGTGACTGCCCCTGGTGGAGGCAAAAAATCCGCCACCCCTCAGACTGCCCAGCAGTCTACAACTCTGTGCTGGGCAGACTAAAAAACCAGGCACCCAAGCCTGAACTCCTCTGTCCAGTGCCCGTGGGGGCAAGGGAGTTTCACCCAGTGTAGAGACGGTGGAGATGAGGAAGAAACCTCCACCGTCTCCCAAATCCAAACCTTCTTCGCCTGTTGGCAAATCTGCCAGCGGGTTGAAGAACAACATAGTTCAGTGAAACTTCAAATAAATTCACTTCCATTAGAAGCAGACTTTTGAGGAGGAGATGACCTGATTTCTCTCCTTTTCGCCCTCGCACCATGGATAGTACAATATCCCTTTGGAATATCCGTGGACTAAATTCCAACTTGAGGAGTACAGCTTCTGTGTCGATCTATAAAACCTTCTGTCAAGGCTCTTCAGGAAACTCAAATTCAAAGCCAAGAAGACCTTTACCTTTCTGGCTTTAATGTTTCTTTCAAAACCTGCACAACCATCCACGTTGGGACTGTCGGGCGGTGTTGCCCTTCTCATACATAAAACTTTGCTGTATAGTCCTGTCGCTCTGTCTACCTCCCTTCAAGCTGTAGCTGCGAGAGTCACTCTCCACAAGACTGTGACAATCTGTTCCCTTTATCTCCACCTTCTGTCCCGGTTTGTCGTCAGGACCTTGTCAATCTGTTAGGGAACTTCCTCGACCTTTTTTGCTGTTGGGTGACTTTAACGGTCACAACCCCTTTGGGGTAGTGGCCGGTACGTCACCCAGAGGTCTGCTGATTGAAGATGTCCTTTCAGACTTGGATTTGTGTTGTCTGAAGACGGATCTGCAACCTTACCTCCACTTTTCCACTGGTTCACTTTCGTGTTTAGATTTGTCGGTTTGTGACCCCTCGCTGGTCCTGGACTAGAGTGGTCTGTCCATGACGATCTGCACGGAAGTGACCATTTCCCTGTCCTTCTACAACCTGTAATAACTGACACGTCTCTGTTTCTCAACATCTAAATTACAGAAAGAAAAACTGGGATCTATTCGCAACCACTATTTCTAAAGAATTCCAGGACACTGACTTTCTCAGAGTCCGGACCCAGCAGAATCACTGACTAACACTGTGATCAAATGTGCTAAGCTTGTATTCCAGTGTCTTCCCGATAAACTACAAATGCCAAAAAACACCCTGGTTTGATTCAGACTGCCAACAAATTTCCAAAAATTTGAAAACGGGCTCAGCGTCAGGTATAAACCCAAAGACCTTCGGGTCCCAACGCTCGAGCCCATCAAAAACTCCGTGCTAAATCTAGACACACTTTTAAAATCAGTAAACGTCGGTCCTGGAGAAGCTTCTGCTCCAGGCTGACATCAAAAACTTCTAAGAAAAAAGTGTGGAACATCATTAAGAAAATCAAAGGGAAGAACACCTGTCCCACTGTGAACCATCTCAAGTTTTCAGATTCTTTAATAAAAGAGAAGAAAGCAGTTGCTAATCTGCTTGCTTCAAACCCTTGAAAAGAATTCCCCTTCTAATAAATCGTCACTTTTGTCAAACACAAAGCCCCAAAAGAAAAATCTCCCGCAACTTTTCATCCGACAACATGGAAGACTACAATCTCCTTTTTCATTAAACGAGCTGAAATCTGCCTTACTCCCCTTGCAGCGATTCCCTCCCGGTATAGATGACATCATTATCAACTATTGAACATCTTCCGCAAGAAGGTCTGAAAATCCTGTTACAGGTATACAACCACGTGTGGATACAGTTGCTTTCCACCCTCTTGGCGGACAGCCCTCATTATTCCCATCCCCAAACCTGGAAAAGATCTTTTTTAATCCATCTAACTTTCCGTCCAAAAGCTTTGACCAGCTGTGTCTGTAAACTGATGGAGAAAATGGTCAATGCTAGGCTCATGTGGAAACTCGAAACCGATGGCCTTTTGGCGAAAGAAAGTGTGGTTTCCGCAAACATCGTAGTACAGTTTTTTCCATTTGATTCGTTGGAATCCCACACTTAGGAACGCTTTTTTAAACAGACAGCATGCCAGTGGGAATTTTCTTTTACTTGGAGAAGGCCTACGATACCACCTGGAAGTCGGGGATACTTTTATGATCTCCACGATCTGGGTTTTCGGGCCATCTTCCTTTTTATTCAAAATTTTTTGGCAGAACGACAGTTTCAGGTCCGGGTTGGCACACTCTCTTGATGTCCACGAGCAGGGGTTGGGTGTTCCCCAGGGGAGCATACTGTCTCCTGCCCTCTTTAGTATTAAAATCAACAAACCATTTTGAAATCGTTCAGCAGGGTTTAGACTGCTCATTGTTTGTGGATGATTTTGCTGTCTACGCAACTGGAAGCCCGTACCCGAGTGTCCCAGCGCAGGCTCCAGCTTTGCGTAGATAAAAAACCATCGATGGGCGGATGAAAACGGTTTCACCTTTTCTGCTACAAAACCCAATGTATTCACTTCCATAACTTCCGTCAGTTTTTTCCAGATCCGGAACTTCAAGTAGGGGAAAACTCCCATTCAGCTGTTAAAGAGGCCAAATTTCTGGAGTCATTTTTGACCAAAAACTTAACTTTCTCAGCCAATTTAAAAACCTCAAAAACTGCTTGCCCAAAAGGCACTGAATATTCTGCGGGTCGTAGCACACCCGACGGGGCGCTGATAAGAAACTTTGTTGCACCTCTACAGAGCCCTGGTCCGTTTCTAAACGGACTCGGTTGTGCTGTGTACGGCTCCGCAAGATCATCTTACCTCAAACTCTTGGACCCTATCCACCATCAAGGGCTTCGTCTCTGTCTTGGAGCGTTCCGCACCACCCCTGTGTACAGCCTGTACGCAGAGGCAGGTGAACCTTCACTGTCCAATCGCAGGCTGAAACTGTCTTTGAATTATTATATCCGGGCTGTTCTCAGAACCACAGAATCCTGCCTATGACTGTGTTTTTGACCCTCCGTTCCAAAGTAAGTTTGAAAATTTAAACCCAATGTTATTCCGCCGTTTGGGCTTCGTATGCAGCCTCACGTGCGGAATGCAGGTATAGACCTGGGAGTAGTTTCCGTTTTTCCAAGTTTCCGGATCAACCTCCATGGACCTTTTTCACACCAAAATTCGTTTTGATCTCGCAGCTTTCCGTAAGGAGGGCTACCGCTCTTTTGGGGTACAAGGCTTTGTATGCCGAGCTCTGTTCCAAATCCCATCCTATCAAAAAGTTTTCACTGACGGTTCCAAGTCTGAGGATGGAGTGGCCTGTGCAGCCTACTCCCTGGGGCTCCTTCTCAGATATTGTTGGAACATATACATTCAGATGCTTCTGTCTATTCTGCTGAACTTGCTGCTCTAGTACTGGCTTTGAAGATAATCTCCCATTTCGAGGAGGGACTTTCTGGGTTTGTCGGATTCGCTGTCAGCTTTGGAGGCCATAGCTGGCCGCAACCTTCAGATCCAAACTTTTATTTTTTTTGAACTTTTTAGCAAGTTGAAGGCGGACGGTTACAACATTACTCTTGCTTGGGTTCCTGGCCATGTTGGCATCGGCGGGAACGAAATGGTTGATGTTTTAGCCAAGAACGCCACAAGAGAGAAACTGTCCAACACTTATATCCCTGCTCAGATGTGAAACCTAAAATTAACGATTATGTGAGAGACCTCTGCAGGAGGATTGGAACACACAGACGAATAACAAACTCTTTTAGATCCGTCCAAACCTTAAAGAACTCCTCCCATCTACGTCGGGTGGTCGTAAAGAGGAAACGGTTCTGTGCCGGCTGCCACCGGCCATTTTGTAAATTTTACCCATTCTTACCTTTTAAAGAGTGAGAAGCTCCGTGGTGCATTCCATGTCATGCACCACTCACAATGAAACATTTCTTTTAGATGTTGGGACTTGCACGATGTGAGACACAAACATTTTTCAGCGGAGTCCATGAAGATCCTGTTCAGGGATGTCCCCCTGACGTGATCCTTGGGTTTTTGAGAGAAATTAACATTTTTCATCTGATTTGAGATTTTAGGAAAAAGGATTTTTAACAAAAATTTCTGGTTCGTTTTTAGACGATGTCATTTAACGAGATGTGTGAAAGTTTTTTTTTTTTTTTTTTTTTTTTTTTTTAAATGAGGGTAGTTGTTTTTAAAACGGGGACACCCCTGTGTGGCCCTTGCGGTGGGCGGGCTATAAAAACATTTCTTATCTTATCTTATTATCTCGTTCCAAATTTCCCACCCCTATCAAAAATTTTTCACGACGGTTCCAATTGAGGATGGATGGCCTGTGCAGCCTACTCCCGGGGGCCCCTTCTCAGTTTTGTTGGAAAATAACATTAAATGCTTCTGTTATTTGGAAAACTTATGCCTAGACTGGTTTGAAGAAAATCTCCCATTCTGAGGGGGGCTTTCTGGTTCTGTCGATTCGCTGTACTTTGGAGGCATAGCGGGCAAAAATTTCAGCTCCAGATTTTTATTTTTTTTTAAACTTTTTAGCAATTGAAGGCGGCGGTTTTACAACATTATTTTTCTTGGGTCCTGGCCATTTTGGCATCGGCGGAACAAAATGGTTGATCTTTACCCAAGAACGCCACAAAAAAAAACGCCCAACATTTATATCCCTGTTCAGACGTGAAACCCAAAAAATTAATGATTATGGAGAGCCCTCGGGCGGAGGATTGGAACACACAGACGAGTAACAAACTTTTTCAGACCCGTCCAAACCTTAAGGATTTTTCCTCCCACCCATCGGGAGGTCTTTAAAAAGGGGGGAAACGGTTCTGTCCCGGCCCCGCACACCCCCCATTGTATTTTTTACCCAGCTTACCTTTTAAAGAGGAAAAAAGAAGCTCCGTGGGCTTTCCATGTCACGCCCATCACAATGAAAATGTACTTTTAAGTGTTGGGCTTGCACGATGTGAGCACAACTTTTTACGGCGGAGTCATAAAGACCCTGTTCGGGGGAGTCCCCCCCTGAGTGTCCTTGAGTTTTTGAGAGAGAAACATTTTTTATCTGATTTAAGATTTTATGGCAGAAAGATTTTTAACAATTTTTGGTGGTTTTAGACGAGAATTTAACAAGATGTGGAAATTTTTTTTTTTTTTTTTTTTTTTTTTTTTTATTATTGAGGTGATTGTTTTTAAACGTGGTAAAACCCCCTGATATGGCCCTCTGCGGCGGTGGGTAAAGCAACATTTTCTTTATTTATCTCCTCGGGGGAGTCACTTTGGCCCCCGGGTGTACAAATCGGCTCCCTTTTGGGGCTGGGCAAGAAAGCATTTCCCCCCTGCGGCCATGTGAACCCTGCAGTGCTCAGCTTCTGTCCCCGGGAGTGGGGCTGATCAGGGGGGATGGGGTTGTTGCTTTGTTTGTCGTTTCCCCCCCCCGAAGCCTGGAAGGGGTAAAAGACATTGGTTTTTTGGCCCCTGGCCCCCTTATTTGGACTCCAAGGTGGGGGGGTAAGGGAGAGATAAAATAAAAAAAATAATCATGGCTTTTTCAAAACAATCCCCCCAAAAAAGGGGAAAGGCTGCATCCCTATTTCAGGGAATTTTTTGTTTCAGTTAGTTTTTCCGATTGGAGGTACGACGAGGACGGTTTTCGGGGCTTCCTGGTCGTGATGGAAAGGGAGGGGCAGGAAAGACCCCTTTCAGCTCTGGCCTTTCCCCAACAGAAGGGCTTTAAAGCTTTAGCAGGGGACCCTCGGCCCACAAGAGGTTGAGGAATGGTTCATTTCTTATTCAGTGAAAAATCACCAAAAAACAATCTGAACCTGCGAAGGCAAAGAAACTTGGGACAGGGAGACAGGGAAACCCCCCCCACAACAGTTGAATCATCAAAAGGCGTGATTCGCTCAGGGTTTTATCTGGTGTATCAGAGGCAGAAAAAAAGAGGGGCTGGCTCCCAGGGTGTGAGGGGTGCGCAGGGGACAGTAAAAAAAGGTTCAGAGAGAGGGGCCACAACACCCCTTTCTGCCCTTCGAAACCCTGGCTGCCTCGGTCATAAAATTTGGGTTTACTTAAATGTTCATGTTCAGTTTATTCCCCCCCCGTTGAGGGCTTCAGGTGCCAGAAGTTTGGCCATGTCGGGACCGCGTTTTAGGGAAGGGTAGCGGTGTTTGCGCAAGGCAACCCAGTGGGCCCCTGTCAAAATCCGGGACATTTTGCTAACTGCGGTGGAACCATCCCCTTTCACGAAACTGGGGGGGGGGGGGGGGGGGGTCTTTGGGTTCGGAAAACCCCTATTCAAAAGAATCAAAAACTGAAAAGAAATTTCCTTTTTTTGGGCCCGCAAGCGGTTTGTGGGCATCAACGCCGACGTTCTTCGTATTTCGGCCGGGGAAAGAAAGTTCCCCGTTCCAACTCGGGCGTCTGCTGTCAGACGAAACTTTTAATTTCGAAGACATTGCAAGGAAAAAAAAGTACCCGGTGGAAACAGGTCCACCACCTCTCAACCCAAAAATGAGTGCCCCCGGGAGGCCAAAAATCCGCCACCCCCCGACTGCCCCGCGTCTACCATCTGTGCTGGGCAATTAAAAACCCCGCACCCCGACCTCGAACTCCCTGTCCAGTGCCGTGCGGGGGAAAGGGGTTCAACCCAGTGTGGAATGGTGGAGATAAGGAAGAAACCTCCACCGTTCCCCAAAACCCCGACCTACTTCCCCGTTGGGGAATCGCCAACAGGTCTGAGATGTCCAGTGAAATTAAAATAAAAATTTACGCTTTTTCAGCGATGTTGAGGAGGGGGATGACCCGTCTCCCTTTCCCTTTTCGCCCTGCACCATGGAAATACAATATTCCCTTGGGAAAATTCTGGGCTAAATTCTAACTTCGAGGGGCTGCAGTTCTTTTCAAATTTTAAACCTTTTTGCGTGGCTCTTAAAAAAACCCAAATTTAAAACCGAAACTTTATCTTTCTGGCTTTAAATTCTTTCAAAACCTGCACAACCCTCCCGTTGGGACTGTCGGGGGGTGTTTCCCTTTCCTTCACAAAAAATTGTTGTAAGTCCTGTCGCCTGTCTACCTCCTTAGGGGTTTGCTGCGAGAGTCACTTCAAAACTGTCACAAACTGTTTCTTTATCTACCTCCCTCGTCCCCCGGTTTGTCGTCAGGGACCTTTTCTCGTTAGGGGAACTCCCCCACCTTTTTTTGCTGTTGGGTGACTTTAAACGGTCACAACCCCCTTTGGGGATACCCGGTTTTTCTTTCCCAAAGGCTGAGATTTAGGAGTCCTTTTTTTTGGATTTGGATTTGTGTTGTCTGAACGAGGACTGCAACTTACCTCCATTCTTCCCCAGGTTCACTTCGTGTTTGTTTTTTCGGTTTGTGACCCCGTGGGCCCGGACTATGATGGTCTGCCATGGTCTGACGGAAGTGACCATTTCCCCGTTTACTACAACCCGTCAAACTGAACCGTTCTGTTCCAACATCTAAATTACAAAAAAAGCAAATGGGGTCTATTTGCAAACCCCTATTTTAAAGAAATTTCCCGGACACTGATTTCTTCAGGTCCGGACCCAGCTGAATCATGATAACACTGTGATCAAGTGGGCTAAAGTTTTATTCCAGTGTCTTCCCTAAACTTCAAATCCCAAAAAAACCCCGGTTTGATTCAGAGCCAAAATTTCCAAAGTTTGAAAACGGGGTCAGGTCAGGTGTCCCAAAGACCTTCGGGGGCCCAACGCTCGAGCCCATCAAAAACTCCGTGCAAATCAGACAACTTTTTTTAAAAACATAAAGTCGGTCCTGGAGAAACTTTTTGTCCAGGCGCATCAAAAACTTCTAAGAAAAAGTGTGGAAAAATCATTAAGAAAACAAAGGGAAGAAACCTGTCCCCCGTGAACATTCAAATTTTCAGATTCTTTAATAACAAAAAGAAAGCAGTTGCAATTGCTTTCTTAACCATTGAAAAGAATTCCCCTCTTTTATTTAAAACAGCACTTTTTTCAAACACAAAGCCCCAAAGAAAAAACTCCCTGCAATTTTCTCCGACAACATGGAAGCTTCAATCTTTCCCTTTTCATTTAAAAAACGAAATCTGCCTTACTCTTTTTCAGCGATTTCCCCTCCAGGTTAGTGACATACATTATAACTATTGAAACATCTTCCGCAAGAAGGTCTGAACATCCTCCCCCGGAGGGTTCGACCTTTCGTGGCGGAGGGTTTGGTGGTCCGTGATCCCTTAGGCTCGCTGGCGGGGGCTCAAAACTTTAAGATCTGTTTTTTTTTATACTGCTTCTAGGCTGAGAGGTGCAGATGTGTTTGGCCCAAGCGAACGTGGGGAAGGAGTTGATGCCCCCGGGGGTTGGGGGCCCCTTCCGGGGGGGGTTTGGTTTGCAA
>JAFLJL010001253.1:0-66741 GCA_018398815.1 Conus ventricosus | reverse complement strand
GAACAAAAATCTGAAAATGATGTGCAATACACAAAAAGTAAGTAAATACTCTCTTTGTATCAGGACTACAATACAAACACCATATAGTTGTCATAACTCCTTTAACAGTCTTAACCCTTTAACTCCCAGAACTCTGAATTTTATTGGGAAAAACAACACCAACCTTGCAAAAACCATCAATAACAATTTAAAGAATTACACTAGAAGTATAGAAAACTACTACCTATTATGAAAGAAAATGACTGGCGAAAATAATTATTATATGTTTTCATGATGACAGAAGTATAACTCACACGCATGAACCGTGGCGGAAAACCGCGGTCCGGGAGCAAACATGCTAAACCATATTTGAGAGGATATTTCCACAAGTATTATGTGAAACCACAACTGAGACAAGATTAATACGACGCATTATGGGAGGATACAACACAGGAGCCAGGGTGCAATACCAGATTTGTAAAAACCTGAGACCATCCGTAAACCCAGGGAAAAATGACAAGTAAGGCCGGGGGGACCCAGGAGAGGCCACCTGAGGAGAAGCAGAAGGTTTTATAACTTATAGATACACCTTGACTGGAAAAGTTCCTGGGTATTTGGAGACACCGTCATCTCCTTACCATGTGTATCCACAAGTACCCGCCGAAAAACTGACTTATTTTAATATGGCTTAGAGTATTAAACTTAATTCACGAAACCGGAGGAGCATATACCTTTGGTGACTATGATTTGTATTTAGCCTCTTCGAAGCTTAGGATTACAGCTTGTTGTTTGAACTCAAGAAATTAGTATGTGGATGACCTGGAATTTTGTGCATCTGGTGTTCGAAGAACTAACACCCATGTAATGGAAAATTAAGGCATTGTGTTTTGTTCAACTTGACGTAAAACTTGAGAGGTTTTTGTTTATTATCCAGCAGGAATTCATCTTGCCCACCTTTAAATATCTCATGAGGGAAGCAGTGGGGAGTGGCATATCGTGGGGTGGAGGTCATTGATGGAACTGGTTCATACATGTCAGTGATCATTGTTATGCGTGCCTTACGCCATGGCGCATAAATTAAATGACCCATAAGCATCTTAAAGGCTGTGCGCCTATCGGCGCATCGTTATAAAGTTTCGACACAGAATGGCTGTGCGCTCACAGTCTGTAGACTCCCCACAAAAATTTCGTCTGCTACCCGGCGACCGCTAATGTGACGTAAACTGTCATTGGATAGCCTACAATCAGGCGGTCTTACGGTCTGCCCAATCAGAAGCAAATCATTCGTCTAAACCCCAGAGCCGATCGTTTTGAGCGCTTATTCACACCCAACAGTACGGAGATTACCGTTTTAGAAAGACACATAAAATTTGGAAATGGCCTGGCCCATAGAAGTTGTCCACAGTGGGCCATTTAGGAGCCATAGATTTGATCAACAAAAAATGATCACATGCTGTAGCTATATCACAATTTAACATCTGTCCACCAAAATAAGAGACATGCAATCAAGAGTCAACAGTTATATTCTCTGACGAGACAGCCGACCGTCTACCTCAAAACTTAACCATTAGTAATTCCAAATTTCCATTGAGTAAAAGTTTAGTTATACCATACCTCGACAAAATCAGAATAACAACACAACAGAGTATATTCCTTATAACTTTGAAGCTTAAATATGGATTTAAAAATCGCGGCACTTCTTGCAGCCAACCACTGCGCTGTACAAGTCACACTACAAGCACCAACACCAACATAGCCCAAGTCACCACAACACACACTGGCACATATCTATTGACCATGCTCATTCAAACAAAACAAAAAAACCAAAACAATAATTATAATGCCATCAGTCCAAATCCCTCCCCACCTTCACACACACAGAGTGACAGGCACGGCACATTTTCATTTTCCAACTTTGATACTGCCATTCTCATCCCCCGGTCCTCCCGTGTGTCTGGATTGGGGGCAGGGTGGTGGCAGAGGGAGTGGCCAATTAACAGTAAAGTGACAGACACACCTTGAGCAATGTTTGTCGGTCACTAGTGTCCGGAAACCATCTTGAACATGAACAAAAACGATCGATGTTAACAGGGACAGATTTCGTCAGCCATCCAGCCTACAACATCATGGTCATCATCTCAGTATTTCTGTCCACCTGCTGCTCAGGTTCCCCCCACTAGACTGTCGCCTTGGCCTTTTTCAATACATGTACAACTGAAGGATGTTCCTTATCACCATTTTCAGATAATTTTTAAATGCGGAATTTACAACCAAGCTTTATGGTGCAGTCAGTTGCGCCCACCATGAGCACGAAAAAAACGCGTTTGCACAAAGTGCACCACACAAAAGTTTGGACCAATTTTTAGCTTGGGACTACGGCACTTCCAAGCCTTGCGTGTATGCATTAGGAAAGTTTGGTCTCCTCCGTTTTAGCAACCTTCTGTCAACATCTAGCACTTCATCACACCATGAACACATAATTCGCTAGTGGCGGAGCATCCTCCTAGAAAGTATCTCGTGCAGTCACTCACAATGAAAGAATAGATGGCCTGACCAAGGTATACGCCCGAACAGAGCGCAAAACTGGAACAAGGACAATATTCAAGTCCTTAAACAGGAAAACAGTCCTTTTTTTTTAGTTTTGTTTTTCTAGCAAATAGTTGCGCGGAGATTTTCCTATCAATTGTCCAAACGCGGCGTAATTCTTGTAAATTAGATCCATTCGAATATCGTAAAATAGCTAAACAAATCGTAGGGTAGACAGGTCTGCAATCTTGAGACCAAAAGGCATAAACTCCACATATAAAAAAATGGTTACCACAGTGAAGACTGATAAGGAACAATATTCTTCCGACAAACAAAAAAAACCCCATTGCTATGCATTCAACTTTTGCAACACTGTTTCCTTTATGAAGAAAATAAAATGATGAAGTATCTCTGCCACACGTCATACACACGACTCCCATTTCCCTGTGACATGAGCAAAAGATAGATGATTGTGAGGATTGAAAAATCATATTAAGGGACCAAGAATATTTATAGAAATTCCTTTGTTATTGATCTCCTACACTTTTAAGCAAGCCATGAAATTTGTACCCTACCCGGCCGTCTGCAATGAAACAACATTCGAACTCTCAGCGCCCATTATATGACGGTTTTAAAATGCAAGTACCCAACTAAATAATACGAGCAAACCAATGAAAAACCAATGTAAATCACATATATAAAACCTCCTATTAATCCCTCCTCTAAAGATTAAACACACACACACACACACCATCAATCATCAAGACACCCACACCTACAAATAGAAGGACCAAAAGGTTTATTTGACACAGAAATTTTCAATATTTTACATGAGTCCAAACTTTCACTTATTTCTTATTTCCTCTGCTTTGAACTGCCGCCAAGAATTCTTACAATTTCCTGCAAAAAGCAAAAAGAGATCCTTATAACATAAGAAGTGTGAATTCAAAATCTTTTAAGACATCAGACTAGTAAAAAAAAAAACACAAACCAGACAAACCTTTGGAAAATAGTGATTATTTCAACCTATAATTTAAACTAAATAAAATTAACAATTACCAATATCACATTACTTCCACACCGCGGACCAGGAAAATTACATAACCTGACCTCAGTACATACCAAAGGAAAAAACAAAACAACAACAAAAGTATGTTGAATATCCATATTATAATAGTTATACACGACATACACACAACACACACACACACATATATATGAGGGTCAATCTCAGAAACAGGTTCTGTTTATTGAGGACATAGATCTACAAAAATAGATGTCAAGGGAACTTAATGCACTTATTGCCCACTAATAAGGCACTTTAGCACACCTTAAATGCTGGTATAAAAAATTATAACTGATCAGCTCATTTCCAGTGAATTTGAGAAGAATAAAAATTCTATTTTTAGCCACCCGTGTCGGTTGTGACATGGAACCCAAAAGATAGCAAAAAAATGTTTTCAAGTGGATACCTAACAAAAAACACTGCAAAATGTCGATTTAAATCATAAATAACACAAACCCAACAATAAAAAGTATGGGGATCATTAGATAAGATACGAATAAGAAAATGTATGCTTATACCCCGACCGACCGCATATGGCCACATCACAGGGCTCATCACCACGTTAAAATCAACTCACCAGGTCATTTATAAAAAAAAAAAAAAAAAAAAAAAAAAACTTTCACCACCCACACATCTCGCTTAAAATGACATCGTCTACGAAACGAACACAGAAACTTTGTTTAAAAAATCCTTCTTCCATAAAATCTCAAAATCATATGAAAAATGGTTAAAATTCTCTTCAAAAACCCAAGATCACGTCAGGGTCGGGACATCCCTGAACAGGATCTCTTCATGGACTCCGCTGAATATGTGTTGTGTCTCACAATCGTGCAGAGTCCCAACACCTCTAAAATGAACAGTTTCATTGGAGTGGTGCCAATGACATGGAATGCACCCACGGAGCTTCTTCACTCTTTAAAAGTAAGAAATGGGTTAAAATACGAATGGGCCGGTGTAGCAGGGCCGGCACAGACCGTTTCCTCTATTACGACCAACGCCGACGAAGATGGGATGAAAAGTCTTTAACGGTTTGGAACGGGATCTGAAAGAGTTTTGTTATCGTCTGTGTTTTTCCAAACCTCCTGCCAGCGGTCGCTCACACATACTATCGTTAATGTTTAGGTTCACATCTGAGCAGGGAAATACTGTTGGGACAGTTTCTCTCGGTGTGGCGTTCAGGGCAAAACCGATCAACCATTTCGTTCCCGCCGATGCCCGGAGCCACTGGCCAGGAACCCAAGCAAGAGTCTAATGTTGTAACCGACCGCGCTTCAACGTTGCTAAAAATTAAAGAAAAAAAAAGTAAAAGTTCTGCTGCAGGAAGGTTGCAGGCCAGCTATGGCCTCCAAAGGAGCTGACAGCGAGATCCGGGACAGAACCAGAAAGTCCCCTCCTCGAAGAATGGGATGATTAATCACAAAGGCACAGTACTAGTAGAGGCAGAAAGTATCAGCAGAATAGACAGAGAGCATCTGCATGTCTCTGTTCCAAACAATATCTGAGAAGGAGGCCCCAGGGCAGAGTCGGCACAGGCCACTCCATCCTCAGAACTTGAACCGTCATGAAAACTTTTTGATAAGGAGTGGGATGAACAGAGCTCGGGCAAACAAAGCCTTGTCCGGCCAGAGAGCTGGTAAGAGCACCTTACGGAAAGCTGCGAGATATCAAAACGTATCTCAGTTGTGAAAAAGGTCCAGAGGTTGAACCGGAAACTTGGAAAAATCGGAAACTACCCACCC
This sequence comes from Conus ventricosus, assembly GCA_018398815.1. Lineage (NCBI taxonomy): Eukaryota > Metazoa > Mollusca > Gastropoda > Neogastropoda > Conidae > Conus > Conus ventricosus. The sequence goes on along the minus strand of JAFLJL010001253.1, from coordinate 61,431 downwards.
AGGTACTATACCTCTTCCGCACGTGGAGGCGTGCAAACGAAGCCCAAACGGCGGAATACGAGTTCTGGATGTTTACAACTTACTTTGGAGACGGAGGGTCAAAAACACATGTGCCTAGGCAGGATTCTGCGGTTCTGAGAAGCAGTCGGATGTAATATTCAAAGACAGAATCAGCCTGCGGATGGACAGTGAAGTTCACCTGCCTCCTGGTACAGCTGTAGCACAGGGGTGGGTTGCGTACGCTCCAAGACAGAGACGAACCCTAAAGGTGGATCGTGTCAAGAGTATTGAGGAAAGATGAACTTGCGGAGCCGAACACCCGCACAACGCTGTGAGTCCAGTATCGAACCGGACCGAGTGTCTGTAGAGTGCAACAAGTTTTTCTATCATCGCCGCCCAGTCCCGGTGTGTGCTAAAACACCCCGGCAGGAATATGTCAGTTCCTGTATTGGCAAGCAGTTTTGAGGTTTTTAAAAGCTGAGAAAGGTTAAGTTTTAATGGGTGTCAAAAACTGACTCCCGAGAAATTTGGCCTCCTTTACCATCTTGAATGGGAGATTTCCCTACATGAAGTTCCGGATCTGGAACAAACTGACGGAAATAATGGAAGTGAATACACTGGTTTTTTGTAGCAGAAAAGGTGAAACCGTTTTCATCCGCCCACCCGAAGGATATTATCTAACGCAAAAGCTTGAGCCTGCGCTGGACACTCGGGTACAGGCTACCAGTTGCGAGACACAAAATCATCCACAAACAATGAGCCGTCTGAACCCTGCTGAACTGATTGAACAATGTTGTAGATCTTAATACTAAAGAGGGCATGAGTAGTTATGGTCTCCCCAGTGGAACACCCAACTCCAGCTCGTTGGACATCAGAGAGAGTGTGTGACCCCCAACCCGGACCTATGAACAGTCGATCTAGGCCAAAAAAATTTGAAATAAAAAACCGGAAGATGACCTCGAAACGGCCAGATCGAGAGAGATCAGGGGAAAATCCCCGACTTCAGGTGGTATCGTAGGCCTTCTCGCAAGACAAAGAAACATTGCCACTGTGCATGCTGTTTGTTTCAGAAAGGCGTTCCGAAGAGATGATATCCAGACTAATCAAATGAGTTCAACGGTAGTCTCCGATGTTTTCGGAAACCACACTGTTCTTTCCGCCAGAAAGACTGCATTCGAGTACAATTTTCCACATGGAGCCTCGTCATTGACCATTTTTTCCAACATTTTACAAACACAGCTGTCAAAGCTCTGGAATGGGACGGTAATTAGAAGGATTCGAAAAGATCTTTTTTCCAGGTTTGGGATGGAATAATGAGGGCTATTTATCGCCGCATAGGTTGGAAAAAAACCTTAAGTCCCACACATGGTTTGTAGACCCTGTTAGCAGTATGTTCCGACCTTCTATCGGAAGGAAGTATCAAAGCTGATAATGGATTTTCAGATACAATACCTGGAGAGGCAGACGCTGTGCAGAGAAACAAGGGCAGATTTCAGCTCGGATTAACGGAAAGTGGAATATTGTAGTCTTCCAAGTTTGTCGTACACGAAAATTTGCAGGGAGATTTTTCTTTTATGGCTTTGATATATGACACAAGAGTCTGATTATTAGAAGAGGAGGAATTCTTTTCATGGTAAGAAGCAAGCAGATTAGCAACTGCTTTCATCTCTGATTATTAAAGAATTCCGCAAAACTAGAGATGGTTCCCAGGGGGACAGGTGTTCTTGTCCTTTGGATTATCTTAATGATTGTATCCCCACCAACACATTTTACTTGGAGAAGTGTTTTGTATGACAGCCCCCTGGAGCAGAAGCTTCTCCTGGACCGACGTTTACTGTAATTTTAAAATGTGTTCTAGATTTAGCACGGAGTTTTTGATGGGCTTCGAGCCTGGGACCCCGAAGGTCGTTGGTACAGCCTGACGCTGGCCCCGTTTCTAAACTTTGGAAACATTTGTTTGGCAGTCTAATCAAACAGGGTGTTTTGGCATTTTGAAGTTTAATCCGAGAAGACACTGGAATGAACGAAGCTTTTAGCACACTTGATCACAGTGTATAGTCAGAGAATCAGCTGGGTCCGGACTCTGAAAAGAAAAATCATTGTCCTGAATTCATTAGAAATGTGGTTGCAAGATAATCCCAGATTGACTTTCGTGTAATTTAGGAATGTATGTGAGAGACAGAGATCGAGTTCAGTTTTGACGGGTTGTAGAAAGAGCCGGGAAATGGTCACTTCCGTGCAGATCGACATGGACAGATCCACACATAGTCCAGGACCAGCGAGGGTCAAAACCGACAAACTAAACACGAAAGTGCCAGACCCTGTGGAAGAGGTGGAGGTAAGGTTGCAGATCGTCGTCAGACAACAGCAAACCCAGATCCGAAAGTGACATCCAACAATAAAGCAGACCTCTGGGATGAACGTGGATGGACACTACCCAAAGAGGAATGTTGACCGTTAAAGTCACCGCAACAGCAAAAACAGGTCGAGGAAGTGGTCATCTTTATCAGATTGACAAGTGTCCTGACAACCAACCGGACAGAAGAGGCGAAAATAAGAGAACCGAGAATTGTCACAGTCTTAGTTGAAGTGTGACTCTACGCAGCTACAGCCTGCAGGAGTAGACAAAGTGACTGGACTAATACAACAAAGATATATGTAGTAGAAGGGCAACAGCCGCCCGGACAGTCCCACGGGTGGAAGGTTGTGGCAGGTTTAGAAAGAATATTAAAGCCAGAAGAGAAAAACTTCTGCTTTGAATTTGTAGTTTCCCTGAAGACCACGAGCCGGAAGGTATTATAGATCGCCACAGAAGCTGGCAGCTCCCATCTGACGTTGGGACATATAAGTCCACGGATATTTCCAATAAAATGGTGTACAATCCAAGGTTAGTGCAGAGGGTGCAAAGGAGAGAGATCAGGTCAACTGCCACAATCAACTTCCTGCCTCCAAGATCGAATTTGTTATTTCCGCTTCACTGGAGTGTGTTGGACTACAGACCAGCTGGCAGACTTCCAACAGGCGAAGAAGGATCTGGTATTAGGGAAATGGTGAGGTTTCTTCCTTCTATCTCCACCCTCTCCACACGGGGTTATTGAACGTCCCTTGCCGCCGCACGTGCAAACTGGACTGATGTTTCGAGTTGGGGTGCTGGCTTTTTTTAATCAGCCAGCAGCAGATGTTTGTAGAAGTGCAGGGCAGTCCAGAGGGGTGGCGGAATTATTTGCCTCCACCAGGGGCATTCATTTTGGCTTTGAAGGTGGTGGACCCCCCTGGGGCCCCCCCCCCTACCACCGACGAGAACTGACAGATTTAGCTTGGCGAATGACCATTGAAAACCTAAATGAAATTCATCAGTCTGCAGCAGACTGCCCTAGTACCAACAGTGGGAATTATTCTTTAACAGCCGAAGCATAGGAATGAAGCAGTGGTCGTCAGACGTGCCCCACAACCTGTTTCCGGGCTTCAAAAAAAGATATCTTCTTTTTACCGTTTTGATCACGTGGATAGCAGATACTTGCATCCAAAGAGGACCGTTTCGTGAAGATGAGGGATGGTCCGCCACCAGGGAGGCGCAGTTAAGCACAATGAGGGCCGGATCATTGCACGGCCCATCATGGGTGTGCATTGCAGCAAATACCACAACACCACCTTGCCCGGAACACGCGGGACCCTGACATGCCAAACCGCTGGCACCCTAAACACACCTCAACGGTATTGGCACATACAGTTTGAACCACGAAACATTCAGGTAGCCGACTGTGATGACCGGAGGCAGCACAGGGATGAGAAAGTGCAGCAAGAGGGTATTGGTGGCACTCTTTCTGCACCCTTCTTTACTGTCACCCTGCGCACCTCCGTCACAACCCTGGGACGGCCAGCTCCGATTTGATCCTGGCTACTATGACTACAGATAGGAATCCCGGCAGCTAATCACGACCTTTCGATGAAGTTTAGCGGTTTGTGGGAGTTACCTTGATCACCCCTTGTGCACAGAAAAGATTCGTTGCCTTCAGCAGCTGTTCAGACTGATAATTTTTGTTTCACTTGACAAGAGGAATGAGCCATTTCGCAATCTTATGAATGGATTGAGGGTCACCTGCTAAACCCTGAAAGCCCTATCTTGGATAGCAAATGGGCTCAGAGCTGAAGAGGGGTCATTCTTCCCGTCCCTTGCCATTAACGAGCCAGGAAGCCCCAGAAATCCTGTCCTTTGCGTACATCAGTATCTGAAACACTGTCACCTTCGCAAATCCAGCCTGAACAGGGGAAGCTGCCTTACCCACTTCCTTTTGGGGGTGATATTTTTTTAAAGAAGCCAAATTTAGGTTTATTGATAATTCCATCCCGTCCCTTACCCACCCGACCATGGAGATCCAACTAAGGGGCCATGGCCAAGAAACCCATGTCTTGACCCCATCCATGCGTCGGGAGAAGATATACGACAAACAGAAAACCACCACCCTTATAACCCCCTGATCATGGCTCAACTCCGTGGACAGAGAGCTTGAGCCCTGCTGGTTCACCATTGGCCACGCGGGGGACTGCCTGTCTTGACCCCGCCCCCACGAATGGGAGCCGTTAATTACACCACCCGGGCCAAAGATGTACTCCCGTCTCGGAGAGGTCCGAGCCAAAGTAGATGTGTTGAGAGCGCTGGCACGACTCACCCACCAGGATATCAATTCCCATCCCTCCGCCACAAGTCGCACCGCACGACAAACGCGTTCGAGATCTTAAGGAGACCAAGAGAGAAAGGAGACGTAGGAAGAGTTGTAAAAGAGACTAGAAGGTGGAGAGCGAAGATAGAGCACGGGCCAAAAAATGGAGGCAGAAAACAAGAAAAGGAGAAAGGGGCGGGTTACTCTCAGTCATGATCCTCACCCTTAGCCTATCTGACATTGGAAGCCCTACCAGTGGGCAACAACATCTTACCACGATTTGCATTAAGGCCATACAGACATCTACACACTCTCAGGCCTACAAGCAGTGTGTAAAAAACCAGCCTATCTACCCAATAATGACTGCCCGTCAGCATAGCCTAAAGTGATCACTGGACCAACACCGCGCAAGACCTCTCCGACCACGGACAAGGGTTCGCAACCGCCCCGGAGGGGGGAACAATGTAAAATACAATTCAAGCATCATTTTTCATTCAAATGACACTAATAAGACAGTATTTGTATCCGCTCAATTGACGTTTATTTTTCTTCATTCACCACCACAAAGACAATACAACCCAAATTTGAATAAATTTTCCCATTGCAATCATATTCATGACACATAGCACATCCTTATTGTAGCAATAATTGTAGTAATCTATATTTTTCAACACATAATAAGATTAGAAAATGTGTCGGTTGTGACACAGAAACCGTGTCGGTTTGTGACCAAGGAAACCCTAACCAAAATTACAACCCCCAAAACAAAAACAAAAACTCCCAAAAAGCAATAGACTATAACACTAGGGAAATACGGAGCTGAAACTTGAAATATTGCATTCCACAGAATAATATAATTTATCAAATGGTAATGATAATTAGAGCTCTGTGGCAACAACATAGTTCGCTGTCACACAAACCTGAGCTGCTGTGTCATTGCTGATGAAGGGAACAGCCAACATCTACACCTAAACACTCTAGTTCTAATGTGAAATTTGTATATGACGGCCCTGTGGCACCCACTTACACGGTGTAGTAAAGAGCCTCCTCCACCTGAAGACACTCTGGATGTCAGTCAGGTGAATGAAAAATTCCATGTGGCCTAGTCTGGCCAATACCACTGTTCCTCACCAACATCCTTCATGTACGACCCCCAACTCCCACGGCAGTTTTCTTCGTGGGTGATCTGAAACAGATTTCAAAGTAAGTTAAATCATAATGTGACGTTTCTTTGCACTGTAAGTTAGAACAAACTCAAAGAAAAAACGAACATAATAAAAACCGTCTTATTTTTTAAACTGTGGGTCAGTCACTTAAAACAAAAACAGCTGTTGGTCCTATCCAGTCACCTAAATTTAACCTGGGCAACACACTGGACTGCCTGTCTGTCCATTGGGCACGGCAAGACCAAGCAGGAAGTCACCGTGGGTTTGTGCAGACGATTGAACAAGTTGAGAGTATATAAATAGATGTTAAGGGGAAAAGGCTCATCGAAATTATACTGACTGTGGGGTATGTGAATTCAAATTATAGTTTCAGTATAAGAACTCATATAAAAAGCCGGCATACTCATGACACTTTAATGAGAGAGATGGCTAGAATATACAGCATGTGGCTAAATAACTTAAAAAATGGCTAGTAATTAATACTAAAAAGCAATTATTGACATTATCATATCATATTATCATCTTACTGTTTATTCCTACAATGTAGACTACTATTAATTTAAGCATAACCACTATTTGGAAAATTATGTACAAAAACATGATTAGCAGAAAAGTATCTTAATCTAAGCATAGGGTTGTTTATTGACTCCAGCAAGCCCATCCAGAATACAGGGATAGGATGCTTATCCCATTAACTAAGGTGAATGTAATCAACAACCAGTCAAATCATTCAAATACAGAAGGATTCGACAAAATTGCAAGCAAAACGACGAAATGGTTATGTCGCCATGTCAGGGCAGGACGGTTCTTCCCCTGAGTGTGAGACCCCCCTATGCCTGGGAGATAGGGAGGGAGTAGGGGGTCCCTTCATGTGGCAATCATGGGTTGCAGGACTTTATGGAGCAGGCTGCTGTACATTGTAGCCCCCATGCTCAGGATAGGATGGAAATACATGTGGGCGCCGCAGAACAGAGGACAGGGCCAGAAGCCTGCCACATTACCATGTAGGTGCCTTGGCTGAGGAGAGCCCTCACGCGTCCGACTCAAAGATCGCTGCCAAAGGGCGTCTGTGGGTCAAGAACATCTCGCATGTGCATTTGATCGGGAGATACTGCGCACAGAATAAGGTGCACATCACCACTGGCAGGATGACCCGACTACGCCCAATAATGGGGACCAGAGGTCTGAACGCTACTCAAAAGCTAATCGGCCCTCATTATCCAGGTGTCGGTCCCCCTGTTCCCGCTCCGGCCAGGACAGATCCCACATCGGGGCACGGCCGTTACATCCCCGTAGATGGGCCATAGGGGTCAGGTTGTGCATGCCCATCAGATGGATACAGCCCAGTGATGGATTATCCAAGTCAAGCCACTTCTCGCCACAGTTTTGCCTGAGCCATAAGACGAAGTGTAGGCTGCAGACACTTGGCAAACTTTGAAAAGGCTGAATTTTCCAGCCACTGGGAAATGAACTCTTGATGCAGGGCTCGTTTGGAGTGGTCGCCTCAGCACTTGCCGCTGCTTTGCCAATTTTTTGCAGACCAACTTTTTGTCAGGAATGGTATGGTCCGACTCCTCAAAAAACGGCTTTGCAAGCGCAACAGCTGGATTTTCTTTTTATGGCTGTTGCTTTCTGCCCCTTCACGATCCTTTGATGGTTTTCATTGACCACCCGAGCAATGCAAACATTCTGTCTTTGAATTGTCCCAATGACTTTGCAGACACTGAGAAGAAATCGTCCTGGCCTGGCCTGTCGGCTGAAAGTTTGCCGGATATCTAAGACCGCAGAGACAAGCGTTCATGAAGTAGATGCCCATTCGGATTCGCTGATCAGGAAGAATATGATGTCATGGCACTGGCAAGGAGTTTTTTCTTCTTGGGCTTGCCTTTTGAGAATTAGGGAAGCAACCGTACAAACACTTCCGAGGACTCTTGGGGGGGAAGAGTGGATCTGGCCCGCTGCAGGCAGTGCCTTCGTCGTTGTGGCTCTGGAACCGTTCTTCAAAATTCTGTTGGAACAGTTCCGATTTGACTACTGAAACTACTGCTAGAGCCCGCACACTGAACAGTTTACTGATCTATCTGCGTACCGCCACCAATTTCTCCTGATAAAGAGTCTTCGTTCTCCATTCATTCTTCAAGTTCCCTAGTTATTTCCAGTGCATTTTTTACATCTGCTTGCTCTCTTCTCTTCCCTCCATTATTCTCACTGAGTTTCCCTCAAAAACATCAGTCCTAGTGAAGGCATTTTTTTGTTGTCGGCAAGCTTTCTTGCACTGGCCGCCCCCCCCCTCCCCCCCCCCTCCTGTTTTGCTTTCTAAGTGTAATTAAGATTCATATGGCTGCCTTTTCTTTCAATAGATTTTGTCTGTAGGCTTTGCATTTTTTATAACTATGTATCTCAATCAAGTACAAGACATAAACCGACAGAGTCTCTTATAATTATCACAGCCCTGTAAGCTTTAACAACCTCTCAGCATGAGAAAAGCTGAATTATTTTAGTGAGGGATGGTGGTAGGGGTAGGGGTTGAAGATTCAGTTTATACTGTAGCTTTGCCCTTTACTGTGCAAGTCGGTCCACAACTGCGTGGTTCCATCTTGGGATCTAGATGTCATTGGCTTCCAGAAAGGAAATGATAGGTTCGGGTTTGGGTAGGGAGGATAGCCTAGACAAACAAGTGGTAAGAAAATTGAAGCGATAAAATCAAAAGATATACGCCAAAAAATCTAATCTTAATTAAGTTTTTGAGCTAGTATAGATTAATAGCGCCGGGCGCACGCACACAACACACACACACCCACACACACACACACACACACACACACAAGGGCACTATCACTCGAAACTCAGGCCATACATACATTTAGCATTTTCTCGCGCACGTGGTACACACTCACACACACAACATCAATAATACAACACACTCACTCTCGTCACATCCACGTACTACAATTTCACGAATCAACTATTCCGCCAATAACACTTTGGGTTAAAGATTGTAACCTAAAGCGAAAAGAACAGCGCAAACTACAGAACAAAACACGCACAACGTGCGCGGGCACGCCAGCAAACGCATACCACTGTAGGCCTACATGTATTGCTTGTTTCACCTTGGGGAAATAAATTTCAACGCAACAAGTAGAAAGGTGATATACACACGGATTCATGTGTGTGTGTGTGTTGAGTAGATGATTGAATGTTGATGTTATGTGATGTGATGTGCTGTTATGTGATGTGATGTTGATGTGATTTGATGTGATGTGATGTGATGTGATGTGATGTGGATGTGATTGATTGATGTGATTTTGATGTGATGAGATGTGAGTGATGTGATGTATGATGTGATGTGATATGATAGAGTGAGTGAAGTGATTGAGGTTGTGTGTGGTGTGTTAATGAGTGTTGTAGAGTGTGAGGTGGGGTGAGTAGTGAGGTGTGATGTAACCTAGAAATCGTTCTATCTGCTGTTTATGTGGACCAACACTCTTACAGCAGGGGGTTGATATTATAAGTTTCAAGCAACGCGTCTCATACATTCCAATAAGAAATGGTGCAATGAGTGTAAAGTATAGAGGACAACAATAACAAACAGCAGACCAAAGGCAAGCGAAAATATCCAATCCCATGGTTTGGAGTTTTCTGACAAAAATCAAAAACTAAAAGATTCATTACGTTTTTAAAAACAAAATAGTACGCCTAAAGTAGGAAGCATAAAAAACAGCTTTCATACGGAACTTAATTTTAAAAACAAGAAAGGCATCTCTGCTATCCCTTAGATTAAGAAAAAATACATGCTGAAACGATGATAAGAGACGACGAAATTGACGAGTTTAGGTTGTGACAGAAACGCCGAGCAGTGAGTACGCTGCACGACCGAAGCACAGTTCCTAAAACTAAAAACGTCACAGCGAAAATGACGGATTACTTGCACAAGTACGGAGAACGAGACTCAACAGAAGTTCGACAACGATGTGTAGACAATCGCTTCTCACAGACAACCGCCAAAGAGAAAATGTGAAACAGAGAAAGGGATAAATTATCATGACAAAGATCGTGATCATGACAAGAAACCAAATTGATCCATTCCTGTCACGCCCGATATGGTTTTGATGTTTTATAAACCCGGGCCAACAGGTTTTATTATGTGAGAAAAACTACACAGAGATAGTAATATTTTGGTTGCATTTTTAAAGTGACTGGGCCGAGTAAGTGATAACATAATAAATAACAACATGAATAGACAGCGCAAAACAACGCGCGAACATAAGTTCTTGTCCAAGTTACTTGGATCTATCGGTCGAGACCAGATACCATAGAGCCTGTGCATTTCCCGCCACGTACAAACACGGTCTGTCGGCATTTTATTGCAAACTACAACACAAAACCACACCCTACAGATAAAAACCAAAAATCCCACAACCATGTTGCCAAAACATGTTTTGTAATTGATTCCAAATGCAATCCACTGAACAAGTTTTAAAACAAAGGAACGTAAAAAAAGCTTTCAAGAGTGTGACGGTCGGTCCCAGAAAAACCATAGTGCGAACGTTTCTGGTCTTGACCGCGCAGTTCAACAACCAAAATAAAACTATTAGAGATGTCCGATATTAAAAATCCAGTACAGCACAAGAACAACCACTTTCAGTATTAAATAAGATTATTTTCCTATTTCTTTTTTGAAGTGATTTGAAAGGGTCTTTTTCTTAAAACTGGCCCAACGTGTCCGCCCGATAACAATCAAGAGTAGCAGACAGCCAGTTGAACGAGAGAATATTACGAGTACGTGAAAACCATAGGACATTATCTAAGTACATCGAGCGGATGCTGTACCGTATAAAATAAAAGAACCACTGACGAAAACAACAATCCTTTAGGTAAGAGAGTGATACTTTCAAACGATTGAGATGAAGGAACAGAAGCCAGAAAACACACCTTGAATAGGATGCATGTCGGACACGAAGAAGCCCTCCCGTCCTGACCTCACACGAACAAGGCAGAAGACGAAAGACAGCAGCTCGGTAATATCATCACGATGTTCATTATCGGCGGGACAAAAGTAGATGCCAGAGATTGTTTATTAGGTTAATGAGTCAGAGCGCTGGGTGAAAAAATCTCACAAGTAATGCAGTCTTGATTTCTCCCAGCGGCTATAATTCGTGATGATCGGTGTAGGGAGGAGATTTCGCGCCGATGAAAAAAACGGAAACGCTGCTGCCTCATCACGGCTAAATTAATATACGTACGCGAATAGAACCTGCAGACGTCATAAATCGATGAAGTCATAATGTTGCAACTAGTTTTATACTTCATCGTGTTTATTTAATGCAAGCCTTACAATGTTATAGATTTTTGTGCTGATTTTTATTTGGGCAAAAATCGGAAACCAAGGGCGCAACCGGACGTGGTAAATAATGTGCCCCATACTTGACTGACGTAAAACAAAAAACGAAAATGCTCATATTTGATTGTGTAAACAGGAGAAGTATGTACAATTTGATATACTTTATTTGTCAAAATATCAATCATTGTGGTCCCAAGAACTATTTGTTTGAAGCAGCACCAACATGTCACAAACCGCCATGTTGGTTGGACCAAATTTTGTGACTAACAACGAGAATTTATTAACAAGAAAACCCAAAACAACTCACAGAAAACCTGTTAAAATTATATTTTCTTTAATTCCAAATGCAGTCAATAAAAAGCATTCATCTCGTAAGTTTCAATTTAATACAGCCATATCATAGCTCGAGCACTTGGTCACCAATCACACCACTCATGTTATCTGAGAATGACCTATATACACACACACACACACACACACAGACACATATAAACACACACACAGCATCGAGAAAAGAAAAAATGTATGAGAACATATAGAATAACACACCAAAGACGCGAGGGGAATGACATTATATACAACTGTCTCAGCAGGTAGTAGGGTGAAGCAAACTGATATCACAAGCGTAACCGGACTGCCCGAGTTGGCTACTATTACCTCCTGATCTGTAATTTGGGACATGTAACTGTAGGCAAGAACGATTTTTAATTCAATTCATTAAATGATCCCAAGGATTCCTTTTTGCCAGAAAAGGCTGAAGTCAAAACTTACAAGCATCCATGATGTGCATATGTGCATCACATTTATTTCACATGACTATTTTAGTGAATAACTATGAAATAACAGTCAAAACAAAAACAGGACTCATTGAATAAAAAGATGTTAGGCATAGTATGTAATTTCAACAACACCTTTTTTATTCCCCTTAACCATTTCCTGTTCTATACTCCTGTATTTGTGCATGGGAGACAGTCAGTGCAAGTGTGCATAAAATTTTTCAGTAACATTATCTTAAGAGTGAACCTTAAATAAACAAGTCACCCTTAAAAAGATCGGATGTGAAATTTGTATTCACCAAGTTTGAGTTCCTAAATGCTAGGAAACTTCTCACCTTGCTTGAAGTTTGAAGCAGCCAGGAGATGGCATTTCCGTGGGTTTTGTCAGCCAGCAATTACTTGACCTGCCATCACCTGTGGATACCTGCGTGGCCCTTGTGTTTCCGAGGCCATCTGGCCCCATTATCACTCCCAAACTTTAAGTCCAAACGAAGGCCTTCCACATATCTATTTTTAAAACTTTAGAAAGAGTGGGGGTTTAGTTACCGCCAAGAGCATAGACAAACAAAGCACATGACAAGACAAAGCTTTTTCGAACCCGTTAGGGTATCTATTCTTCAGTGCAAAAAAAAACAAATAACATTTAGCACATGAGAAAAAGAAGAACGAGAAACCACGTTATATCTTCTCATAATCAGTCAGCGCACAATGCACTGTAACACTGGCTGTCCACAACCACTTAACTCTGGCCATCTCGGAACTTAAAACTCTCCAAGCCAGTGATATTTCCTAACATTTAGGAGCTCAAACTTGGTGCAGAAATGTGCGCCTAACATGAGAAAATAAGTGGTTTCTCTTTATTCGTTTTCACTGTCCTAAATTTTATTTGTTTTTGCCTGAAGAAGACCCATAAGGTCAAAATGCATTTTGTCTTGTCCTGTACCTTGTTGGTCTGTGTCCTTGGCAGTAACTAACCCCTCCCTCCCCTCCCCGGTAACTAACCCCCTCTCTTTCTAACTTTTGCTTCATTTTCAACCCTCAGTCACTCAGTTTTGAAACTTTTAAAATCAAATGTGACATTTTATTGCTTAGTTATAACTTTCTTCGATGTCCGATTGTGATGTGTGCACACTTTTGACCTTTTAATCTTACATACTTTGGACCTTTTAATCTTACATTTTTGCTCAAATGAAAGCTTTTTTCTTTCTCTTTTCTTTTGGGATGGCGTGGGAGGTAAGCCTACATCTTCCTGGATAATTCTCCCATTTTTCACGAATAAAACGTGGAACGTCTAAGAGCTCTTGTTAAAGGTGTATGCGTACCTACCAGATTACAGTTTAGAAGAATACAAAAACAGCTTGAAATAAAAAAAAATAATAATCTGATAACGCTTAAAATGAAAACGCCTCCGGCTACTAAGTACTAGTCATTGGCCCGGCGGCATAGCCGCCATTGTGGCAGCCATGTTACCTCCTTTACTATACATCTATGCACATATAACACGAGCATAATGCGTAAATAAGTTCTTTGTTTATCTACGCATGATTCTTACCCCTTCGGTACTTGGAGGTATGTTCCTCAACAAGATTCGTCGAATTTTGTTGAATTCTTTTTTAGGTTTGTCTCTTAATTTGTAATCTGGATTCTCCTTGGACGCCATTTCTTCGGTTGCTTGAACGAGCAAGAGAACGCATGCGCTGTTAGCAGATGTCTTTTTACATGAAAAACATGGGTAGAGCAAATAAGTTGGAAAACTTTTGCCGCTAGGGGGCCTACAATATTGTTTGGTTGCGTACCATTCGCGCGACGACATTCGGCATCCCACTTTTATTTACCTGAATAAAGAAACGTTTTTAAAGTTATATAAAGCTATGGTTAGACCGCATCTTGAATATGGCAATATAATCTGGTACCCACACTTGAAAAGACAGTCAATAGCAATCGAAAGAGTACAGAGAACAGCTACTAAAATCTTGCAAGAATGTACAAACATGTCTTATACAGATAGATTAAATTACTTAAATTTGCACTCTTTAAAAGGTAGACGTATTAGAGGGGATTTGATTGAAGTGTTCAAAATTTTCACCAGCAAACGGACATACAGTGGGACTATTTTTTTGAGGCTGTTAAAACAGATAGAACAAGAAATTCGGAAGGCAAAATATTTGTTAAGCAGTTTCATACTAATATGGGGAGATTCAAGTTCAGTAACAGAGTTATTGCTAACTGGAACAGTTTGCCAACTGCACTTAAATTTGCTAAAAATACTAATGTTTTTAAGAATTTGCTGGATGAAGACTTGAAATTTAAAGTACAGTTTAGAAGCTTTGATGAATAAGAAGGAAAATTTATATTGCATGCATTTTCAACCCTGTCATAAAAGTAAAATAACACGAGGGGACATTGAAAGGCTTAACGGCCTATGTATTGATTACGTCCCTACACTACTACTACTGCTCAAAAGGCTCGACAGCTCAGACAGAAAGATAGGTGAAATTTACGTCCGGAGGCCCATACGGACAAGGTTTCCCAGTCTGTGTAGCTCTTGGCGTTGTTGTCTCCGGTGGTGATTGGTCGTAGTCGGTGTTGTTGGTTGTCTGCTCACAGTAACAGCCTCCTCCCTTGCCTTCTTCTTCTTCTTCTTCTTCCTAAATACTGGTTCACTCAAAAAGGAGTAGGTCACCAGCGCGCACAGTTGTACAGTTCCTTATCAGAGGAGAGACAGGGATGTGTGTGTGTGTGTGTGTGTGTGTGTGTGTGTGTGTGTGTGTGTGTGTGTGTGTGACAGCATACTTTACGCCAAAATGAAATGCGTCTTTTGAGACATTCAAATTCCGACGTTTGACGCAACAGACTGGTGAAGGGATTGATGCCTATCAAGGCTATCATACAAGATTACGGCGGATGGCCATTGACCGTGATTTTCATGATCCTGAAAAGAAATACTTACGCAAATTATCTACGGATGTATTTCAACCAGAATACGTCGCCAAGCTTTAAAAGACAATCTGGCTCTTAAACAAGTGTTAGATGAGGCGCGTAGTCTTGAACTTGCAGAGGCAAGGGCCAATGAAATAGAAGGTTGCTCAGCTTTTGTCAATGCTCTGTCTGTTCAGGATGCTGATCCTGGTGATGCTACTACCTACCCCGTGCGAGGTTCTAGAGGCAATCGTCGTGGTTCTTGTCGTCGTGGTTCCAGTCATCGTGGTTTCAGTCGTGGTACCAGTCAACGTTACTCAAGTCATCTTTGTTCTAGCGATCATAGTTACAGAGGTAATTGTGCACATCCTTCACAACGTAAACGACAACCTGCAATACAACAGTATGAAAACTGTAGATGGTGTGGTGGTTGTAGTGTTGTAAACAAGTTTTGGTTCAAGGGACGTTACTCATATGCTTTTACTTTTACAGCCTCGTTTTGGAGAATAAACAGTCTTGTTGACAACCGTCAAGAAGATCAGTTATCATAGCATTCAACAAGTGCTAAACGTTTCTGTTGTATGAATCCATACATCAAACATTCATCAAACCACAGCAAACACAACGTTACATTGGCGACGAGGATGGGATTTGAATTCCTCGATGAATGGGTCTGATGATTTGAACCAGAACGGCATACTGAAGAGAAATGATTGAATTTCTTGCAAGTTCTACACTGCTTATTGAAGGCTGGACAGTTGGGTTGTCCTCCTTCATGAGGCCAAGAATTGCCACAGTTCCTGCTGTTATGATTACCGAACATTCGTACCAGTGGACTATAAACAATATCTTCCGGTGCACAATCAATTAGTATTATCTCCCTTGACGGAACTATGAGGCAACGAACTTGGAGACACGAGTGAGCGACAACGAACGCTTCATCTAATCCAGATGTTGTTCTAAACTTATCTAGTACATTCAGATCATCACCGATGATCACAAACACGCACAAACTTAACATGGTGTCAGAACGACGAAGAAGCCAAGCCCATGGTCGGTAAACTACTGAATTAACGCGGGTACGCATAGTACCTGTAAACACACACACACAACAGGCAACTTATTTAAAGAGTAAGGTAAAGGATGGTGGAGTTCCACAGGGTAGTATCCTAGGGCCCATATTATTCACTGTGTTCATTAATGATTTACCGGACATGACTCAAACCACATGCAAAATATTTGCAGATGACACAAAAATATATGATAAGGCAACAAATAGCACAAAGATCCAACAGGACATAAACAAGCTACAAGAATGGTCAGATGAATGGAACCTTTACTTCAACGTAGCAAAATGTAAGGTGATGCACATTGGCAAAAAGAATAAACAGTTTGAATATACTATGATTGTGAATGACGAATTGCAGAAAATAAATACATGTGATGAAGAAACAGATCTGGGAGTAACCTTTGATAAAGATTTATCCTTTGATCCTCACATCCAGAGAGTGGTGAACAAAGCAAATCAGATGATG
The DNA here is from genome assembly GCA_018398815.1 of Conus ventricosus. NCBI lineage: Eukaryota > Metazoa > Mollusca > Gastropoda > Neogastropoda > Conidae > Conus > Conus ventricosus. The sequence continues at coordinate 45,033 of JAFLJL010001253.1, read as the reverse complement.
GGACTCATCAGGAGAACTTTTACCTTCCTAGAGAAGGAGACATTTATCAAGTTATTTAAAGCATTTGTTAGACCTCATCTCGAATACGCTAATGTAATTTGGAGTCCCCATCTCAAGAGACAGTCAAAAATGATAGAAAATGTACAAAGGCGAGCTACTAAAATCCTGAAAGAATGTAGGAATTTAAACTATAATGAAAGATTGCACTATCTCCAATTACATTCACTGAAAGGAAGGAGGATCAGAGGAGACCTGATCCAATTTTTTAAAATATTCCATAATTATGATGATGTCAATGTGCATGCGCTTTTCAAATTCTCAGAAGTGGATTGCACAAGAAATAATGAAGGCAAGATTTTTATTAGGCATTGTCATACTAACAAAAGAAAGTCTTGTTTTACCTTGAGAATTGCTAAATATTGGAATGCACTGCCTACTAACACCAAATATGCACCTGATATCAACAGCTTTAAAAAACTCCTAGATGAAGACCCTAAATTGAAAGATGCTTTCTATAGTGTGGATTGAATATAATGTTATTTATGACAGGCATGCAACCAGACCGAACTTAAATTGAAAAATAATGAGGGGACGCAAATAGGCCGTAAGGCCTAAGGCTAAAAAAAAGCCGGTCCCTATTACTACTACTACTACTACTACTATTGACTCGAAGTGGAACAGCAGACTTCGTTAGGATCATCCAGTCAACTGCGTGACGTAGATCATCGATGTCTGTAGCGAACGGTTAACGACAACACCGCCAATATAAAGTGTTTATTCCTCTCGTGCTGGATTTATAGACACTCGTTTTTCTTTTTATTTTTATTTTTTAAAAAAAAAAAAAAAGGAAAAAAATATATGTGTATATATATCAAACAATCGCTGCCCATACGAAAACCAAAGAGGTTCTAAACAGCAACGACCCACGAGCCATTTAAGGTTTGACAGTATGGCCACATCACAAAATAACCCAGTAATGAACTGGGATGCCAAAAATTTAAAAGAAGAATGGCAGAACTTTCAACAACATACAAGTTTGATGTTTCAAGGCCCACTCAAGCAAACGACGGCAGAAGCACGAGCAGCCTATCTCCTCATCTGGATCGGCCAAAAAGGCAGACATTTTTAATTCATGGGGACTTTCTCAAGACGAAGCAAAGGATGTCAACACAATCATCCAAAAATTCAAAGAACACACAGAGCCAAAAACAAACAAAGTATTTGCAAGGTACATCTTTCACGAAAGAATACAGAAAGAAAATGAAACTTTTGCTGAATTTGTCACTGATTTGCGCAACCTCGTACAAAACTGTGGTTATTCCCAGAACTAAAGGACGAAATGGTGCGTGACCGCATTGTTGCAGGCATCCGCTCACAAGAAATTCGTGAAAAACTCTTAACAGAAGGTGACAAGCTCATTATGAGCAGTTGCTATAGACATTGGCATTTCACATGAAACTACACAAGAGCGGTTGAAATCAATGTTAGCAGCATCAAACCCACAGCCAGTAGACACAATCAGAAAGCCGTCTACTAGAGATGGTTTCGGACAACACCAACCTCAAAGATCTCCATACATCACCTCATGCAAAAAACTGTGGAGGTAAACACAGGAGACAAGACTGCCCAGCTTTTGGTTCCACCTGCAACTACTGCCATAAACAAAATCATTGGGCTAAAGTATGCCTCGCAAAAAGTCGGCATGAAACAAATGTGGAGAAGTGAAGAAAAGTTATTTACGATTTTTTCAGCCATTATTACAAGAGAAATCACTCTTAACAAACGAATGACGTCAAACACTCTTTAATCATAAAGATCAGATTGTAGATCCAAAATAGAATATGTTTCCATGGAAGATAGATAAATATAAGTTATATCGAAACAAGCAAACATTTAAGCTGTTTTTTAGTTCAAACATAAATCATACATCAATAACGAAAATATCAACGAAGAAGAGAAATCAATTATTTGGGAATATAAATTTTGATACAGTTGCTAAGGGTTAGTTGCTACGATGATTTACTTGTTTACATTTCGTTTTAGGAACGAAGACAAGCAAATCATCGGAAACTTGATTAAGTTTCATTTAACAGTTGTTGGTTAGAATTAGATTATTATATTGCATTTATCGATAGTTTGTTATAGTATTATTTTTGCTTCGATGTCATGTTGGTAGGGTGATGTCGTAGAGTTGGTCGTTAGATTTGTTTCGATGTTATGTTGTTAGGGTGATGTGGTAGTGTTGGTCGTCCGATCAATGACGACGAGCATGTATAAAAGGAGAGTGTGTTTGTGTGTCCAGGGTTTTTGTTGTTCTTGCGCAGTTGTTCTTGCGTTGTTCTTGCTGACGGGTCTCGCTGACAGATGCTTGCTGACCATCCTTGCTGACATAAAAGAGAAGAGAAGCATTGATTCTGGTCTGGTCTCAAGATTGTTTGCCTGGCTGATCTGAGCGCTGGTTGCTTGCTGTCTCTGCTACTTCTATTGATCCACAACACCCAGCAGATTTAGTCTGCATGATTAATCTGTGCAAAGTGGCAGGCACGAAGATGAGATTGAGCATCCGACATATATAAGATTGAAGTTGAAAATCCTTGGTTTCGATCGAGCTCTTGCCTTTGCCCTAAGCCCACGTTCCCACAGATGTTTGGTGTCAGAAGTGGGATTCTGGATCATAATATAGAAGTATGCCTATATTGACAGCAGACCAGACTCAGTAAGCCGGCTGCGGTCCAGACCAGTTTCTTCAGATTAGATTATGGACATCATTGAAGAGATGATGACCATTGGCGAACCCCAAGATCAACACAACACCGATGCTGGCGACCAGTTCCAGCAACACAGCAACCCCTGCAGACTCTACAAGCTGCGTAAATTTTCAGGCGATGGCGACGTGGAAGACTTCGCCCGAGAGGTGCGCCTCATCCTGCAACTTCAGCCATCCCAGACCGTTTTAGCGGCAAGCTGGCTTCTGAACTCACTTGACGGACGAGCCAAACAAGAGATCCTGACACGGGAAGCAGGCGAGATCAACTCAGCTGAGAAAATAATCAAGATTCTTGAACAAGAATGGGGGGAACAAAAAGATCACTCAACACTGACGGCGACCTTCTTCAGGCGACAACTTGGTAGGGGCGGGTCTATAGGCGAATACGCATCAACACTCCGCATGCTATGGGTCAAGATCTACGAGGCAAATCCTGACGCGCCTCTCGAGCCAACATTACTTCGGGACGCATTCGTCAACGGCCTGCACCCGGCATCCTTGAAGAGGGACATGAAGCGGTTTACAAGGGAACACCCCCGGGCTACCTTCATAGAAGCAACAAAGGAAGCACAACGATGGATGAGGGAAGACTCCATCGCCGAGAATGCCATCGAACAGACATCACTGGGCCCCGACATGCTGCAGCGGCTGGAGGAGAAAATATCGGCGCTGACTCTGAAGACAGAAGCCCTCAAGCAACACCTACACGGCAGCATAGAAGAGCAGCACGTCAATGCCCCTAGAAGTCGGCAGCAACCAGCGATGTCCCCTCCCAGAATGCATTCCCATCAGTCTTCCTTCACCCACCAGCCAGCTTCCCAGTCTACACGGACGTGCTGGTGGTGCCAGCGCAAAGGACACGTCCAAGCAAACTGCCGAGCAAGACAACAGTATCTCCAAAGGCAGCAAAGACAAAATCAACAGGGCTACAGGATGCAGGGAAACGAGTAACCCCGCTGTTATGGAAAACCAGGCAGCGGGGGGGAGGAAGAAGAAGCAGTCAACAACAATAGAAGAAGTCAAGTTCGCAGCAAAAGGCTGCGCATCAAAGGAAGAAACGAAGACAAACCTCGCCGGAAGATGTCCGACGACTGAAATCAAGATTAACGGCAGGACGACACAGGCTCTCGTGGACACGGGCAGCGAAGTAACGACTGTCACAGAAGCTTGGGCTGCAAGAAATCTCAAGAATCTTCGACAAGAAGATGGCCTCGTCAAAATACGAGCAGTGAATGGGGCAGAGGTGCCCTACTCCGCCATCTACTTGGTCGACATACAAGTCTTCAATACCCTCTGCTCAAACACCCGGTCTTCGTAGTCAAAACGCCTACGGAGCCATTTATGAGGGAGAAGAAGGAACGAGTCCCAGTACTGCTGGGGATGAACGTCTTGGAACCCTGCCTGAACAATGCTTCAAACCTTCCTCCAACCCTTCAACTCTTAGCGCAAGAAATCAAGAAGAAGAAGATGTCTACCAAGGGCATCGCTCGTACGATCTCCGTCAACACATCCCTGCCTTCTCTATTGCGACAATCAATAGTCTCAAGCCGAAGACTGACTTCATATCCCTGATGGCTTCAACATCGACGCAACCACTTCCCCAAGGCCTGCTACTAGTCCCCACTTTGCTCAACAACCACTGGCAGTCACGCTATGTCAGGATGGCAAACCTGACACATGAGGACAAACTCCTGCCTGCCAGAACTCCAGTAGCTGTCTTAGAAGCTGTCAACACGCATGAAAAAGGGCCTTTGATCCAGCTCAACGTCAACGAACTCATCGTATCAGAAGTTACTGCGGAAGAAGAAGAAAGAGAGAAGACAGAGGCAAGCAGCAAAACAAAGTCCAACATCCTTCCTCCAGACTTCGATGGCACTGACAGACAGAAAAAGAAGCTACAGAACCTCCTTGAAAAGTACTCTGACGCCTTCATGACTGACTCTACAGACCTGGGCTACACTGATGCAGTGACACATCGGCTGAAGACTACAGATGAAAAACCAGTGGCTCAACCATATCGTAGAATTCCTCCCATCAATTTGAAGAAGTTCAGAGTCACCTGAAAGAACTACTGAAGAAGGGCATCATCACTGAGAGTTACAGCCCCTACGCCGCACCGATTGTCATCGTCCGGAAGAAAGACGGGTCCATCCGACTTTGCGTCGACTACCGCAAGTTGAACTCCAAAACCATCAGAGATGCCTTCCCTCTGCCAGAATCCAAGAGTCTTTCGACGCTCTGGTCGGGTCACAGTACTTTTCCACCCTTGACCTTGGCTCCGGCTTCCACCAGATAGCCATGCACCCTGACGATCAACATAAGACGGCTTTCACCACTCCAGTGGGCCTCTTTGAATATACCAGAATGCCAATGGGCCTCTGCACGGCACCAGCCACGTTCCAGCGACTGATGCAGTCTACGATGTCCGAATTCATGTTCCAGTTCCTCTTGGTCTACATCGACGACCTCCTGATCTACTCAAAGACCTTTGAAGAACACCTGGAACACTTGGAACGCCTGCTCCGAAGAATCAAAGAAACGGGACTCAAGTTGAGGGCAGACAAATGTCAATTCCTGCGACGCCAAGTCATCTACCTGGGGCACACCATCTCTGCTGAAGGGGTATCCTGCGAAGACTCCAAGGTACGGGTTGTCAAGGAATGGCCAGTCCCCACTACAACCTCTGAGCTCCGCAGTTTCCTGGGTTTCGCCAGCTACTACCGGCGGTTCATCAGAAATTTTGCCAAGATAGCCGGTCCCCTCCACGACTTGGTCTCCAGCGACAAAAGCAAGAAAAAAAACGCCGACATCACCACACGCTGGGCCCAACACCATGAGGAAGCTTTCAGAAAACTGAAGACCGCCATGACTTCAGCACCTGTCCTGGGCTACGCAGATTTCACCAAGCCTTTCATCCTGGAGACTGACGCCAGCCACGACGGACTGGGCGCCATTCTCTCTCAAGAACAAGATGGGCGACGCCAGGTCCTGGCCTATGCAAGCAGAAGGCTACGTCCAACAGAAAAGAATCAGGCCAATTACTCTAGCATGAAGCTAGAATTCCTCGCCATGAAGTGGGCTGTCACCGAAAAATTCAGAGACTACCTCCTGGGCTCCAAGTTCGTCGTCTACACTGACAACAATCCCCTTGCCCACTTCAAGACAGCTTCCCTGGGCGCCTTAGAGCAACGCTGGGCTGCTCAGTTAGCACAGTTCGACTTCGAAATCAAGTACCGGCCTGGCAAGACAAATCCTGCTGACGCCCTTTCCAGACTGCCCCCACCACGGAAGATGAAGCCCGCTGCTACTCCTGTCCCACCCCAGATTGCTGCCATCCAAGAGACGGACTGCAGATTCACGCTTATACCGGAACAACACCCCCTGATGCTGAAGACGCTGGCTGAAGTACGAGCAGAGCAAGCACGAGATCCAGTCATCGCCCAGTCCTGGCAGTATGGCCGGAAGAACCCCCCAAAGAGGAGACCGAGATCTTCAAACCCTTTGCCAGCAGCGCTCACGACTCTTCTTGGAAGACGGGATCCTCTACAGGAAGGTCGAAGATCTGCAACATGGGCCCTGCCGACAACTGGTCCTGCCCGCACGATGAAAGAAGAAGTCCTGACCTCCCTTCACGACGACATGGGCCACCAGGGAATCAACCGCATCATGGGGCTCCTGCGCACACGAGCGTACTGGCCGGGCATGCACGGGGACGTGGGACGTCACATCTCCAACTGCCAGAGATGCACCCTGGGGCAACATCCCAAGACTTTCACCACGTCAGGACACCTTCAAGCATCGCGACCGTTAGAAGTCTTGGCCATAGATTTCACCAAGTTAGAAGCTGCCAGCGACGGTAGAGAAAACGTCCTGATAATGACAGACGTCTTCTCCAAGTTTACACAAGCGGTACCCACCACCAACCAAGAAGCCTCCACTGTGGCCAAAGCTCTGATCAAAGAATGGTTCCTGAAGTACGGGGTTCCAGAACGTATCCACAGCGACCAAGGGCGAAATTTCGAGTCCAACCTGATCGCCGAGCTCTGCACGATGTACAACATTAAGAAGACCCACACAACCCCCTACCATCCCAGGGCAACGGGCATATGCGAGAGGTTCAACCGCTCCATGTTCAAGCTCCTTCGTTCCCTCACCCATGAAGAGAAAAGGAATTGGCCTGTCCACCTGCCGGAACTGGTCCAGGCCTACAATAACACGCCTCACGCGACCACGGGTTTCGCACCACATTTCCTACTATTCGGGCAACACCCAAGACTCCCAGTCGATGACATCTTGGGCAACGACAACCAGCCAGTTGAACTCGACACCTGGGTCAATCTTCACCAGGCTCGCCTGAGAGACGCCTACAGCAAGGCACGCCAACAGTCCCAGAAAATCGCCGCCAGGAGAGACGAAGCCAGACAGAAGACGTCTCCCTCCATCCTGTCTGAAGGGGACCTGGTTCTACCTTCGCAACCGGGAAGAGGGAAGTTGCAAGATGCCTGGAAGCCTCAACTATTCCAGGTCGTCACGCGGCCCTATAACAACGACGCCTACGTGGTACGACCATTGGCTGGAGGAATCGACCGCACAGTCAACAGGAAGGACATGCTGCCAGCCGCGAACCCAGAGGAAGACTCGGAAGGCGAGGACGAAGACCCAATACCACCTCCACACGGGAAGAAGACTCCAACAGCGAATCCGAGGAAGACTTTGTAATGATGAACATTCCCAGACTCCTGAACGGAAGAAACCAGTTCCGCTGCCTACACCGGTTCCGCTTCCTAGAAGATCCCAAAGACTTGCCAGCAAACCAAGAAAAGTTTATTCTGAGAATCCAGTAATTTTTGTTTAAAATAGTGGTTAGGAATAAAAAGTTAGGCATTTCTCTTTCATAAGCAGAAAAGAGACATTTGGAGAAAGAAAAAGGAAAAGTCAGCAAGAACAACAACCTCAGCAAGAACAACTTCACTATATTTTTGAAAAGTTATCTTTGCTAAAAGTTTAATTTTTATTTTCTTTTGACAATGTCTATTTTATAACAGATCTTCCATGGAAATATACAAAGATATTTTTCATCTCTCGTGTGTAGTTTGGCTACAGAATGGCTGAGAAAGAAAAGAGTTCCTTCTCCCTGTTCCCGTTTTGATTCTCAGTGCCTTATTTATAAAATAACGCACTAGAATCAAATCACCCCTAAAATGATCATAAGTCGTAAAGCTCCTTTTGTTAAACTATTAATTCCTTCTACCCCTTGATTCAAACTTGCCTTATTCATAAAATAACGCAGTTTGAATCAATGCCTTCAATTATAATTTCATAACAAACCCCATTCCCCTGATTCAAACTCGCCTTATTTATAAAATAACGCAGTTTGAATCAATACCTTCATTTTATTCTTTCATTTCGGTTTGCCCTGTTTAACAACAACGCAAGCTGAATGAAAAGAGCATGTCACGTGAATAATCGGGATTTTCCCCTTCTATTAATATTTGATTATCATATTGCCTATTAAAGATAGCGATATGAATCAAATTGTCCTAATCTCTTTAAAAAGAATAAGAAGTATCAAATATACTCTATTCTTTTCATTCAAGGAGGACCTTGAATAATCGAGAGAGGGGGAAGGAGAAAAGTGTTGAATATTATTAAATTTTGCTTTATATTTTTTTTAGGAAGGGGCAGTAACCCTAATACAGGAAATTGACTAGGAAGTGGAGTTATATACCCATCCTAGCACCTGTCCCAACTTTCGATTCAATGAGGGCATTGAAAAACAAGAGTAGGGGGCAGATGTGGAGAAGTGAAGAAAAGTTATTTACGATTTTTTCAGCCATTATTACAAGAGAAATCACTCTTAACAAACGAATGACGTCAAACGCTCTTTAATCATAAAGATCAGATTGTAGATCCAAAATAGAATATGTTTCCATGGAAGATAGATAAATATAAGTTATATCGAAACAAGCAAACATTTAAGCTGTTTTTTAGTTCAAACATAAATCATACATCAATAACGAAAATATCAACGAAGAAGAGAAATCAATTATTTGGGAATATAAATTTTGATACAGTTGCTAAGGGTTAGTTGCTACGATGATTTACTTGTTTACATTTCGTTTTAGGAACGAAGACAAGCAAATCATCGGAAACTTGATTAAGTTTCATTTAACAGTTGTTGGTTAGAATTAGATTATTATATTGCATTTATCGATAGTTTGTTATAGTATTATTTTTGCTTCGATGTCATGTTGGTAGGGTGATGTCGTAGAGTTGGTCGTTAGATTTGTTTCGATGTTATGTTGTTAGGGTGATGTGGTAGTGTTGGTCGTCCGATCAATTGACGACGAGCATGTATAAAAGGAGAGTGTGTTTGTGTGTCCAGGGTTTTTGTTGTTCTTGCGCAGTTGTTCTTGCGTTGTTCTTGCTGACGGGTCTCGCTGACAGATGCTTGCTGACCATCCTTGCTGACATAAAAGAGAAGAGAAGCATTGATTCTGGTCTGGTCTCAAGATTGTTTGCCTGGCTGATCTGAGCGCTGGTTGCTTGCTGTCTCTGCTACTTCTATTGATCCACAACACCCAGCAGATTTAGTCTGCATGATTAATCTGTGCAAAGTGGCAGGCACGAAGATGAGATTGAGCATCCGACATATATAAGATTGAAGTTGAAATCCTTGGTTTCGATCGAGCTCTTGCCTTTGCCCTAAGCCCACGTTGCCACACAAAGAAAGGAAGAAATGTACACTCAATTGAAGAGGAACAAGATGATGACAGCAATTCCTATGTAAACACCATATCCAACAAAAATGAAACTCCTAACACTGTGAGTGCTGACATACAAATTGGAACAAGGGATACGATTCGTTTCAAAATCGACACTGGAGCACAAGTCAATGTGATCCCAACCGAAACTCTCAAGAATCTGTCATGCAGACCAAAAATCACTCCGTGTAAAGAAAAACTCATCAGCTACTCGGGTCAGCCTTTGAACATCTCTGGCAAAGTAACCCTTCAAGCAAGTTACAAAGGCAACACACTCCAAGGATCATTCTACGTTGCTGATACCTCTTCCCAACCAATCCTTGGACTTCAGGCATCATTACAACTACAGCTCATCCAAATCATCATGTCTGTCGAATCGAGTCCAATGACAAAAGAAGAAGTACTCAAAGAACACAGTGAAGCCTTCACTGGACTAGGATCCTTGATGGTGAACTCCATATTCACATGAAAGAAGACGCCATACCAGTTGTCCATGCACCCCGCCGGGTTCCGCATGCGATAAAAGAAAGTCTCAAAACAGAACTTGTAAACATGGAAAAAAAAGATGTGATAACCAAAGTGACAGAACCTACTGATTGGGTAAACTCACTTGTGATCACTGAAAAAAAAAAGGAAAACTGCGTGTATGTTTAGACCCAAGAGACCTAAACAAAGCCATCAAAAGACCACACTACCCTCTGCTAACACTGGATGATGCCCTTGCAAAACTAACGGGCGCAAATACTTCTCAAAACTGGATGCCCAGTCAGGATACTGGCAACTCAAACTGAATGAAAATTCTTCATACCTTACTACCTTCAACACACCCTTTGGCAGATATCGATTCAAACGCTTACCCTTCGGCATTGTATCTGCCCAAGACGAATTCCAAAGAAAAATGGATGAAGTTTTCGAAGGCCTACAGGAGTCACACCTCTTATCGATGATGTCATCATCAGTGGAACAACTGCAGAAGAACACAACATGAACCTGAAAGCAGCACTGATTCGAGCCGAAGAGCAAAACCTCAAACTAAACCCAGAGAAACTGGAAGTTGGAGTGACTGAAGTTGAGTGTTTCGGACATGTAATTTCAGACGAAGGCCTGAAACCAGATCCCTCCAAAGTGAAGGCAGTACAGGACATGCCTCATCCAAAACAAAAAAGGAACTTCAACCACACTCGGCATGATCAACTACCTCGCCAAATTTGCCCCACAGCTGTCGGACGTCACTAAGCCAATGCGTGACCTACTCAGGGATGATGCAGAATTCCTTTGGGACAAGCCCCAGCAAGAAGCACTGGAAAAAGCAAAGACTGCCATCCTAAGCCAGCAGTTCTTGCATATTTTGACCCTTCCAAACCAGTAACATTGCAAGTTGACGCCAGCAAGTTCGGACTTGGTGCAGCCGTATTCCAAGAAGGAAAACCAGTCGCTTTCGCATCCAAGTCTCTTACTCAAACTGAACAGAACTATGCACAGATTGAAAAAGAGCTTCTGGCAATCGTTTTTGGATGCAAACGGTTTCATCAATATATCTATGGTCAGAAGATCACAGTGGAATCAGACCACAAACCTTTGGAGTCCATTGCAAAAAAATCTCTTGAAAACACTCCAACACGCCTCCAACGGATGTTCTTACAACTACAGAAATATGACTTGAACATAGTCCATGTTCCTGGAAAACTCATCCCAGTGGCTGATGCACTGTCTCGAAAATTTCTACCAGCTGAACCAAGAGACATCCCAGATGATCCTGAATTTCAAGTCCACAGCGTTCTCAACAATATGCCCATCAGTGACAACAAAATGCAAGAAATCCGGAAGGCCACCAGAGAGGACAAACAACTACAGATATTGCAATCAACCATCCATGATGGCTGGCCAGACCGACGGCAAGACTGCAACAAAAACATCCTCGAATTTTGGAATTTCAGGGATGAACTGACAAGCATTGATGACATTCTCCTAAAAGGGGAGAAGATCCTGATCCCAACAGTTCTCCGGGAAGAAATGATCCAAAAAATTCATACAGGTCATCTTGGAGTTGAAAAAAACCAAACAACGAGCAAGAAACATCTTGTTTTGGCCAGGTATGCCAATCGACATTGAAAACACATTGCCAAGTGCCACATCTGTACCCCAAGTGCACGGTCAAATCCCAAGGAACCCCTTCTTCCTCATCCTATTCCTTCACGCCCGTGGGAAAAGATAGGAGTGGACCTATTCACATGGAACAACAATCATACATGGTTTCTGTTGACTACTACAGCCGATTCTTTGAGATTGATGAATTACCCAACACCTCATCTGCTATGGTCATCAGAAAACTCTCTGTTCACTTCGCTCGGCATGGGATTCCTGAAACAGTCATGAGTGACAACGGTCCTCAATTTATATCCGAAGACTTCAAAAACTTCGCCTCAACATGGGACTTTCATCACATCACCTCGAGCCCAGGATATCCTCAATCAAACGGTCTCGCAGAAAAAAACAGTCCAAACTGTCAAAAGCATACTCGACAAGGCCAAGCGAGAGAACCAAAGTCCCCTGCTCAACATACTGGAATACCGCAGCACGCCTGTCGACAATTTGGCATCACCAGCCCAACTTCTAATGGGACGTCAACTTCGTTCCATCCTTCCCACCACCAACAGGCATTTGATTCCAAAGACAATAGAGCACCGCCGTTTTCAGGACAGACGTACTCAACTCCAGTCCAATCAAAAGCGGTACTATGACAGGACTGCACACCCCCTGCCACCAATGCAGTCTGGTGATCGCATCCATGTGCAACTGTCCAGAGGAGACAGTTGGAAACCTGCTGTCATCACCAACCAGTGTGCTGAACCCCGTTCATACACAGTGCAGACTGTGATGGTGCAGTCTACCGGCGCAATCGTCGTTTCCTGAGACATGCAGCACGAGACCAAAGTGGAACCACAGATAGTGCCAGGATTCCAAACTCCGACACTCCAGACCAAGTACTTGAACCAACACCTGTCCCTTCTGACAACGCTGGACCTGCACCATATAGAACCAGGAGTGGCCGCACTGTGCGAGTTCCAAATAGAATGGACTGTTAAATTCTAAACTTCATCATGACAGTATTTTACAGAAACTGAATAAATGAGAACCGGATTAACAGAATAAAAACATTTTTAAAAAAGGGAGATGTTATGATTACCGAACATTCGTACCAGTGGACTATAAACAATATCTTCCGGTGCACAATCAATTAGTATTATCTCCCTTGACGGAACTATGAGGCAACGAACTTGGAGACACGAGTGAGCGACAACGAACGCTTCATCTAATCCAGATGTTGTTCTAAACTTATCTAGTACATTCAGGTCATCACCGATGATCACAAACACGCACAAACTTAACACCTGCAAGTCTGTGTTGGGCATCGATTGCGTGACTGTAAGGATTTGTCTGAATGCTGGGCATGTTTCTTTGGTTTAGTCAAGTGCAGACGATGGACTGGATTCTCTTCCATTTGTTTAGCATGTGCAGCTGAACGCTGTACTGTTCGTGCATAGGTTAACAAATCAGACAAGGTCATTGCAGGTGAGCTTAGCCCTTTTTCCCTTACTTTTGTAGACTTGCATCCAGCAATCAATTGAGATTTGATTTCCGAGTCATTGCTAACAAAACCACAAGTTGGGGCAAGCTGTTTTAGTTCATTGTAAAAATCTTCAATATTGTCTGTTTTCTGAAAAGTGTTTCTGAAAATATATTTCTGAAACTCTGTATTTCCTTCTGGATTGAAGTGAGTGTTGATAGCACTGCGGAGTTTGCCGAAATGAGTTTCACCTTCGCCCGGTGTAATGTCGGTTTCAGCGAACGTATCGACAATATCGTTCAGTTCATCGCCACCGTATGACAACAGTAGAGCTTCATTAACATTTTGTTTATTAGCTAATTCCTGTTATTAACATCAGTAAATTTACCGTTCACTTCTATTTGTTCTATTAGTATGTTTAAGAGTTAAATTTTAAAATCAACTCTTAATTTGAGAAAGAGGGTGATGTAGTGTTGTAAACAAGTTTTGGTTCAAGGGACGTTACTCATATGCTTTTACTTTTACAGCCTCGTTTTGGAGAATAAACAGTCTTGTTGACAACCGTCAAGAAGATCAGTTATCATAGCATTCAACAAGTGCTAAACGTTTCTGTTGTATGAATCCATAACATCAAACATTCATCAAACCACAGCAAACACAACGTTACAGTGGTCATCAGCATACTCGTGACAAGTGCCCTGCGAAGGACATGCGCTAATGCCATATTCACATGGCGACAGCAGTGTAATGTACAGATACAGATACAGATGCGGTGTCACAGCTGCGACAAGAATGGTCATTTTGCAAAAGTATGCAGGTCTGGAAAACCCAAGGTAAGACTGTTAAAATCTCATTCTCAACCTGACGATGTTCAATATGACTTTGCATTCAACTCAAGTGAAGAAAAATAATTTATATTTGGAGTGTCAAAGAACAATACGAAAACACATAAAGTGAAGATCATGTCTGACACCAACATTGAGTTTATTGTTGACACTGGTGCTTCAGTGAACATTTTACATTCCACAGAATTGAAGAGCATGGACATCACAGAAAGAGTAGAAGGCCCAACACCATGGATCAGTCCTAGGCCTATTGTCTGTGTTCCAAAAAGAAAGACATTTCTGTACGCATGTGCATAGGCATGCGTGAGGCCAACAAGGCAATCAAAAGAGAAAAGCATCCATCTCCCACACTTGATGATTTGATTGCAGATCTGAATGAATCAACAGTTTTCACAAAGTTAGATCTGAAAAGTGCCTATCACCAGCTAGAGTTAGAGGAAGACTGTAGATACATCACCACCTTCTCAACTCATGTCCGACTGCATCGTTATATATGTCCACTCTTTGGAGTCAATGCCGCATCCAAAATTTGTCAGAATGCAATCTCTGTCCTTCTTCAAGATATTCCAGGAGTTAGAAATTTGTCGGATGACATAATTGTCCATGGAAAGACAGGATGAACATGATACAAGTCTTTGGGCAGTCCTACAAAGGTTACAGGACAAAGGTGCAAAACTCAACAAAGGCAAATGTGAGTTTTCCAAGGATGTTTTAGTCTTCTTTGGACATGTTTTTAGTGCAAAGGGTGTGTCTCCTGATCCAGAGAAGGTTCACACAATCACCAACACGCCGGCTCCCACGAATGTCAGTTAGCTAAAATCTTTCCTCGGCATGGCACAATACGTGGCACGTTTTATTCCAGATTATGCCACAATCACTGAACATCTCCGGAATTTAACAACGAACGGTGTCCATGGAAGTGGTCAAACACTGAAGAACAAGTCTTCACTAGGCTGAAACATATATATACTTAGCAGAGCTCATGTGATGGCGTACTTCAACCCCAGTGCTGAAACTGAAGTCATGGTTGATACTGGTCAAGCAGGACTAGGGCCTATTTTGATGCAACAAGGAAAAGTCATAGGTCTATGTTATATAAGTTGTGCTCTTACTCCAACGGAGCAACGATATTGCCAGACAGAAGGGAAATGCTGGCAGCTGTTTTTGGAGCGGAACATTTTCATCTGTATCTCTGTGGCTCCAGTTTCACCATTTTCACTGATCACAAACCCCTTCTTGGCCTGATATCCGGTCACAAACCTGCTACAGCACGTGTTGAAAGGTGGCGGCTACGTCTTGTGCCATACCTGTTCACCTTGAAATATCGCCCAGGGAAGGAGGATCTGAATCCAGCAGATTGTATCAGTCGACATCCACAAACTGTGCCAACTCGAGAAAATGCAGGTGAAGCATACATCAGTAATGTCACACGACATCCCCAAATCAAAGACCACAGAAGAGGTGAAAACTGCTACTCAGCAAGACGTGTGACTTCAAAGCTGTTGTCTGCCATACAGACAGGGAAATGGACAGACAAGGACATTATGGATTTTGTGCGTTTCAAAGATTAACTATCTGTACACGATGGTCTAGTTTTGAGAGGACATCGTCGGATCATTCCTGATAGTATCCAACGGAAAGTTGTCACATTGCCCGTCAGGGTCACCAGGACATAGTCAAGACGAAACAGTTTATTCGGGGAAAATCTGGTTTCCTTTCATTGACCGACTCGTTGAAGACACAGTCAACACATGTATTCCGTGCCAAGCATCATGCCCAGGTCATACTCATCGTGAACCAGTTATTCCAACTCCTCTTCCACCAGAACCGTGGCACACTGTCGATATTGACTTTGCAGGTCCTTTTCCTTCAGGGGACTATGCCTTGGTTGTTATTGATGAGCACAGCCACTATCCAGAGGATGAAATTGTATCTTCTCTGTCTTCCAGAACAGTTCTTCCAAAACTTGATGCCATATTTGCTAGACAAGGTCAGTCGTTCAGTTTTCATGACCATAGAATCACCCCTTTGTGGCCGGAGGCAACGGTGAAGTAGACCATTTCATGCGCACACTGAACAAACACGTCAGAGCATCATCGCCTGTAAATCTGAACTGGAAGGCCCTGCTTCCCACTTTCCTACGTCAGTACCTAGGTACTCCACATTCTTCGACCAGTGTGCCTTCTTTTGAAGCCCTGACCAACAGGAAAATGAACACTGGTCTACCCAGCTCTTCCGGGATATCTTCCAATCTCCTGTTCCTGTGCAGTCTCAATCATGCTATCAGCAAACAGAAAATGACATCGTATGTTGACCAGAAACGTCACACAAACCTAGCAATCTTGTACCTGGTGATTTTGTCCCGGTTGACACACAAAACTCCACTCCCTTTGTTGGGTAGATTGGATTATCCTTGCCTTTCTATACAGAGGGTGTCCGCAGGAGAATCAGCCTGCGTACGCAGAAGAAGAAAGAAGAAGTCCCGGTGAAACAGAAGAAAGAAAAAAAACTTTCTCCTTCCTTCCGTCCCAGACCTCTGCTGATTACAAACAGTAAAGGAAGTATGGTGACAGCGCAGCATGGAAATGGTTCTACCATTGTGAAAAATTCTTCCCACTTCAAGAAAATCAAAGGTGTCCAACTACATGTCATGAGAAAATGTGTTGAAGAAAATGAAGATGATGACAGTGAATGTGAGTTCTCTCCTTCTTCCCCCATCTCTACTCCAAAGGACCCACGCAGTCTCAACTCCCAAAGCTCCAGCTGTCCCAAACAATTCCCGTGTCGTTTCCCAAACCCCTGCGTCGACCCCAGTTCTTTCTATTCCTAATCCTGTGTGTAGTAACACTCAATCTCAGCGACCAATGCGATAGCGACGTTTCCCCGTCTATCTGAAAGACTATGACATGACAAAAACACACCTCCAAACAACAAAACAGTCAGCTCACATTGACAATTGCATGATTCTCAAATGCATGCCAGAACAAATTAGCTTGTGAATCATTCGGATTTATATTTTTGTTTATTTTTTTTTTTTTCCCCACAAGGAGAAGAAACATACGTAAGCTAGTATGCATGAAAGACTGTTGGTGCTTGTATACACTTGTACAGTTAGAACAATTACTGATAAAATATGTTCAATTTAAAGGTTTGAATACCTTTTGTATGAATACAATATATTTTACAAATGATTATACTTCGAAGCGGAACTGGATATGAACATTTAAGCCAGTGACATTTGAACTTCAAAATTGAACAGTGATCTATGAACAAAGTTTAGTGTTTTGTTTCGCTTTGTTTTTATCAAGTCAGAATTGCTGTTTCAATATGTGGAAACCGGACACTGAACAATTTATATTCTTTGAGATAATAATCATATTGAAGCAGGATACAGAAGCCCAGAAAATAGATAGTGATTCGCAATGTGGGTAAGTATAATTTGTCTTCTAAATTTGGGGAAGGATGTTGTGTCCATTGATAGTAGCAGACGAAACACTATCCCGCATGCAAGTTTTTTTTATTATTGATATAGATATCCCAGCATGCTTAGTGGTTCCATCCTCCGGCACCAACGATGCTGTCAAACGACTGCTCAGTTTCTTTTTAATATGATTTATACCACACACGGACTATGTCTGTGCATTCTATTTTATTTTCAGTATGTCTGCATCAGTTAAATGTGTGTGTGTGTGTGTGTGTGTGTGTGTGTGAAGCAAAATCTTCACCCTTCTTCCTTTGTACGACCAACATCATTTTGCTGATGGTTTTGTCGTATTTGGGGAGATTTTCCGAAGATTGCGCTGTTGTGAGGAATTTAAAAAAAAAAAAAAAAAAGCGGGGGGGGGGGGGGGGGGGGGGGGGAGAGATTTTAGGGAACAGTGGTCAGGAGGAGGGCAAGGGGGGAGGGTTGGGGTGGTGGGGAAGGGGGGGGGGGTTGAGGGGTGGTTGTTTCAGGTTCTAAAGATGGGAGGCCAGCTGGACTTGAAGCAGTTCAGTGACTCAGCTGTCACAACCTCCTGAGGCAACTTGTTCCATTCTGGTATGGTCCTTGGAAAGAAGTCATCTGCCTGTACCGCGTCGTGCATGTTGGAATGTCGTAGCTCTGGTCATTGTTGATCCTCGAGCTCAGCCTGCTGTCAGATGGTTTGGGCAGGTACGTGGAGTTGATGGGAGATGAGTCCGTGATGGAATTTATAAAACATCTCCAAGCAGGCTTTCTTACGACGCTGTTGTAGGGAAGGCCAATTTAGAGAGTCAAGGATGGAGTCGACGCATGATGTTTTGGCATGGGGTGGCGATTTTGAACCCATCTAGCTGCTCTTCGTTGGATTTCTCGAGGGCCCATCTCGTTTGCAGTTGGATCCCAGCGGTGGCTGGTAACTCAAAAGCGGGCGGAAAATAGGGCTGTTATTGCTAGTTTCTGTGTTTTCTTGTTGCCGATCTTGAGGGTTTCGCCGGGACAAAGCCTGGGTCATGCTGGCTTTCTTCGTGATGGAGTCAATGTGAGATTCCCACTGCTATTGTCCTGGATGTTGACCAGCCAAGTATTTAGTGGTGTTGACGTTTTCGATTATTCTGGCCTGTAGCTCTACAACAGGGGCCAATCTTGTTCGCTTCCCGGAAACTCGTAGGTATGAGCACTTCTGTGGTGGAAACTCCATAGACACTTCTCCTCCCAGGTGGTAAGGGAGTGTAGGTCTTTTTGCCAGCCACTCTCTCATTCTTTTTTTTCGTTGTGGTCTTGCTGCACATGGTATCGTCGGCAATTAGGCGGACTTTCGACTTGATGCCATCAGGAAGGTCGTTTGTTAGAGAAGAAAAGACTCGGCCCTAGGACCGAGCCTTGAGGGACACCGGATTCTACAGGTAGAAAGAAAGTCGATTGGTCCCTCCATGCCACCACAGCCTGCTGTCTGTCCGCAAGGAAGTCCTTTAATCCAGGCGTTGGGTGTGGCCTACGATGCCGTTAACGACGTAGTTTGTGGACCAGTAGGGTAGGGCTAACTTGGTCGAAGGCCTTTGAGAAGTCGCGAGGACGAGATAGTGTCTCCAGTTTACCTTCTCGATCTCTCTGGTCGCATCGTCACCTTACCCTAGGAGTTGAGTCGCACATGACCGTCCGCGTCGAAAGCCGTGTGCTCTGGGACCTGAGAATATCTCATTTTTCTGAAAATGGGAAACCTGTTGTGTGTATAAAGCAGAATCTTCAACCGTTGAAAGCTGTCTGGTTAAGGAAGAAAAGCTGTGTGTCATTCGTTGGCGGCGCGAGGCGCCATCTAGGTGTTAGTTTGTGAGGAATGTGGGTGCGCGTGTGTGTATACATGTGTTGTTGCTTTTGGGGTTTGTTTTTTTGTTTTTTTTTTTTTGTTTTTTTTTTTTGGGGGAGGGGGGGGGGGGGGCGTTCAGGGTGTGTGTGTGGCCTGCGTGTGTTGTGTGTGTGTGTGTGACAATGGGGACTGGTATTGTAGGCTACGGCACTGACTGACTCATTCAAGTCTGCTCTCCCTCTCTCTCTCTCTCTTTCTCTCTCTCTCTCTCTCTCTCTCTCTCTTCTCTCTCTCTTTTGTTAAATGCATGGCATGGGTTACATGTTACCTTCTACGTATGTTCATGCCGTATCAAAAATTATTACATTTTGTGCTTTGCTTGCTCTTTCCATGTCCTTTGTTCTTCTCTCTATCTCTCTCTCTCTCTCGCTCTCTCTCTGCCTCTCTCTCTCTCTCTCAAAGGTTTTTGATGAATTGACCACACATTTTACTTGCAGACGCTCTTGTAGCATATGTATTAACAGGAAATACCTTTCCAACTAATCACATCACTCTCAGAAGACCGTCAAACAAATAGTTTATTGTCACAACAATTCATTAGAGAAGGAACCTAATCCAACATGGGATAAACCAGGGTTCTGTTGTTAGGCCCATTGCTTGTTCTCAGTTTATATAATCAATAATCTCCTCTTTATATTGAAAATTCATGTGATCTTTTGTGGTGATACCACCTGTCCTACAAGTAGCTCCAGCTTAGAAGCTGTTTTCACCTTCTTGCAGAAGAATTCTGATGTCCGAAGTGATCGGTGCAATGTAAATCACATGTCACTGAATTCTTAGTAAATACAAAAACTAATGTGATTCAACAAGGTAAAAGAAGACAAAAACAGATACTACCGATGCCTCATCTGTTTTGTCAATAATCAGAACATGAAGGGTGGATAGCCCCCTCGAGTTTTAGGCGGACTCTATTGATAAGATTCTTTCTTGCTCGTATCTACTTTTCACAGTTTATGGAAATCAATATCCAGACAAACATAATCAGCTAATGCAGCATTCGTAAACCTATGCCTGGAAATTATTCATACACGCACCACATTTTCGTCAATCAATTTATTGTTCAACATATTTGATTCTGTTAGTTGCTTATGCATGAAACCTCTTACGAGTGTCAAACAAAAGAGCCATTAAAGCAGTTTCTATTAAAATCGTCTGGTCTTAGTGTAGGGGATTATACTAAAGCAGGGGCCTCTTCCGCTAAATGTTATGTTTGCTGTCGACATATGTTGTGCGAATGCATAAAATCGCGTCGGGTTTAGCACCACAAACTCTTCAGGCTAAATTTAACATTAAACCCTAGGGATTCATCCAAATTCCGATTCCCATACTAGAATTGACTACTTCAATCATGCTTATCTTACTTTGGTAGTTGTAGGTTGAAATTCACGTCCACTTACATTTCCGATGCACTCAAAATCAGAATCCCTCAGGAAAAGCTAATTACACTTTCACAGAAGATCCATTACTGTTAGGGCTAAATATCACATGCAAGGGACACCTTTTGTTTGGCTGCATATTTAATCTGATACGCCGCTTCCTTTCTACTGATTGTTTAAAAAACCAGATAATGTTAATATGAGAGTATATGTTTACCCTTGATTTATTACTGTATTGTTATATTATATCATGATGAGTGATGTTGTGGTCACTGGCTTTATTGGTGCATTGTCACTAATTTACTGTTGTCCTAATACTTTTGATTTCTTGATAGCACTGTTATACTTCAGGTGATAAATGTATGTCCTGATTACTCTTAGTTTTACTTGATGTATTATTGGTCTTTATTAAAATGTTGTGTTTTTGCATATAATATAATCTCTCTCTCTTGCTCTCTCTTCTCTCGCTCTCTCTCTTCTCTCTCGCTCTCTCTCTCTCTCGTCGTAATTAACGGCTGCTTATTGATGTATCGTCATTGATCAATAAATTCTAGTCTTGGGTAGTGTATGAAATAGTTCAAGAAGAAAATAAAAAGTGGGAGGAGTGGGAGAGGAGGATTTTGTGGGTTCTCCCACCCCCCCCCCCCCCCCCCCCCCCCCCCCCCCCCCCCCCCCCCCCCCCCCCCCCCCCCCCACCCCCCCCCCCCCCCCCCCCCCCCCCCCCCCCCCCCCCCCCCCCCCCCCCCCCCCCCCCCTCCCCCCCCACCCCCCCACCCCCCCCCACACACACACACACACATCACACACGCACGCCCAAAAACACATACTCACATCACGATAAATAAATTTAGATTATTGAGGCTAGGAATCATTGTTGATACTGATTGTAGTGTTCTGTTCGTTCTTGTCTTGTTTTGTAACCACATCATGAAAATGTGGAAAATAGATGATTGCATTTGAAGTCATCTGCGGCTCCCGCCTTGGCTTAAGGCTGGTGTCAGGCCAATTGACATTGCTAGTACACCAAGGCGACATCAAAATGTTGTTTTGCTCATGCATAGTTATGCGGGGATTGTCTTCAGTTTATGAACTCAAGCTCATAGAATAACATGGATCAGTCCCAAAATCCCGGAAGTCGGTGAGTGTGGACTGGCCCACGCGGCGGGGTAAGATCAAAAACGGTCACACACGTTAATGTTCTCATCCCCAAGCGATGCATTTGGACCATAGGTTCAGCTCTTTGGCTGTTGGTTTGATCCCTGGAGGCGCTTGTAGCATGGTACGACGACGAAAACAACAACAAACACACACACAACATCTGCGCCTCGATTTTTATGGAGGAACAACTCTCAACTTTTTTAATGT
The DNA here is from genome assembly GCA_018398815.1 of Conus ventricosus. NCBI lineage: Eukaryota > Metazoa > Mollusca > Gastropoda > Neogastropoda > Conidae > Conus > Conus ventricosus. Next base: position 23,021 of record JAFLJL010001253.1, on the reverse strand, counting down.
ATTTGTGAAGGTATGGTTCGTTTGTGAAAAATTTTGTAAGTTTAGACGCTAGTCATGCTTAGTCCCTTTAGCGAGAGGCAAGGGTCGGATGGAAATAAAAAGCCCTGTGTTGCGTATCTGCTATCCTTGGAAATAAAGATTATCATATCAAAAGATCATCTTCTCAGCAGCAGCAGCAGCAGCATTTCATCATCATATCATCGGTTCATCTCTGTTTGATTGCCATGTTTATGTAACAGTGCACCTTCTACATGGTGACGGGTTGCCGACGTGCCGTCATTATTAAATTACGATTATCATATGCAGGGATGGACAGATGCATTCACGTCTTCTCGACCATAATTGCACTCTCGCATAGGCACACGCCGCTCTGTCTACTCTCTTCGGGCTCGCACAAAGGTGACGAGAGATCATTTACATTTTTCAGGGGGAATAATGGAATTTTTTCTAAACTTGACTCCGAGACCCCTACCCTTCACTCACATTTATCTGGATCATACAAGATTGTAACATTTACAGATAATCTTATATATCGCATCGCCCTTTCCTTTCAGTTTTCTGAATTAACCTAAGAATGGATTACATTCTAATATTCTGGTTACTCGCCTGATTAACACAAGAAAGAAATAGAAACGTTCAGATCTTGCAGCGCTTCTCTTCGTGACAGTCAATTGTCTTGTCATCACTCAGTGCCACTACGATTGCTGAAAGCTGCCCACACGGGTTAGGGGCCGCCCGACTGGCTAAATCCCAGTTGGAGACACAGCGGAGTAGGTCGAGCTGCCACTCTCAGATCACCGAGGTCTCCGGACCCCCAGCGCACTTTGCCCTTCCACTGAAAAGGGCTCATGTCGGCCTGCCCACAGGTCTCATGTTGACTTTGCCAGAACCCCATGTTGGCTGGCAAGTTCCCTGGCTAGGCCCATACAGGCTGACACGGCTTGCTGTCTTCCGTCCCCTTCGAGGACAAGTCGTCTACCGTCGTCGGTTCCGAGGCTACAGCAAACCTCCACTGTTTTTCGTCCCCACCAGGAGACAATTCTTACCGTCATCGGGGTCGAGGCTACAGCAAACCTCCACTGTTTTTCGTCCACCAGGAGACATTGCTCAGCCGTGTCCATCGGCTTCCGAGGGCGACAGTCCACTCCGCTTCACGTAAAGTTCTTTTGGCCTTGACTTGTACCTCGCTGTATTTTTTCTGAGCCCTCAGCTAGACAGGATGAGTTCACTTTCCCTGAGGGTGTCATGCTTCCTGGTTGTTCGAGCATCTTATTACTTCTGCAACATTAGAGGAACCGGGAGGTATATGGTTCTACCTATGGAGGTCACTGGCAGACCACCCACATCAAAACGATGTTTTATACCAATAAAAGGTCCCGAGTATATTCCTGATGCTAACAGTGGAAACCAGCGAGTGCATCTCTGACACATCGACAACTAGAGTTGGATAACGAGTGGTTAATGCCTCAACATCAATTCTAACTTCTTGATCGATTCCCGACGACTACAACATTGTACTTATAGCCCAGACTCCCGCCACAAGCCAGGTATGCATGCGTCATGTGATGTACTGCCAAACCACTTGAGTAGGTCGTAGCTTTCCAAGATGATTGTTCTCCCTCTGAACAAGCACCGCTGAATTGGTCAAGGTTGGACCTGCTGCAGGCGACGGTCTCGCTAGGGTCCGGTCCAGCTTGTCACAATTTTGTGGTGTCGACAGTATGAGTAATCTGTCCATTGTTGTTGGATGGTCGTCGGCAGACAAATTAGAGACACACTTCCGCAGGGCAGCATCTGGTTAGAAACCTGGACATTCTACTGTTCGTTTCTGCTTCAAGGTGCTGAGTCCTTTCGCATACCTTCGCCGACGGGGCTTTTGTCTTAGACACATGAAGACAGGGGGGGTCCCTTGGGGACCCAGGTCCTCAAAGGTGGGGAAAATCTGGTCCACCCTTCCACAGACGGTTGGGAGGTCCATGTGGACCCATGGCCGTCGACGGTGCTAGAAGGAATGCCGAAGTAGGATTTGTCACGTCTGGCAGTTAATTGGGTGAGGTGAGCCGGAACAGCGCTACGAGCAGGAGAGGGGGTTGAGCAGCTAAATAAACGTGGTGTAGATATCGGGTGCGGTGTGGGTGAAGGGTGCTGGGGCTATCGAAGGGCACACAACTCCACTTAGGCGCGATGCCGGTGCTCTGCGCGCGCGCCGGCGGCGCTCGCGCGCGCGCGCTGCGCGCGCGCGCGCGCGCCATCGCGCGCGCGCTCGTATGGGCGGGCGGGCGGGCGCTCGCGCTCGCGCCGCTCGCGCAGCGCGCGCTCGCTCGCGCTCTCACATCACTCATATAATCACTACACATCACAACACACACTCACTTCAGACGCACGCTCACGCATACACTCACAGCTATACACACACACAACACAAACACACAGCAGAGGGCGGCTGTTGTGTTGGGGCCCGGGAAGAGTCAGTGTGCCCGGTGGGCTGTGGGACATGTGAGGGGTCCTACAGCCACAGGTGTAGCACCAAAAGCAGCGTGCAATATTGGCCGGCTGGCGGCAGGCTCACGCTTGGGGCGGTGCGAGACACGACATTCAAGTACACGGAGAGGGCGGGTGAGGGGCAACCAGGGCATGGTATGGCCTACAGGTGGGCTAGGCAGGCGGGGGCAGTCTGGCTTGACAGCGGTTTAGGTGCAGACAGGGCAAGAGAGCGCCGGGTTTCTGAGGGGCGCGGGCGGGCGCGCGGGTCCCGCGCTCGCGCGCGCGCGCGCGGCGCGCTGCGCGCTGCGCGCGCGGAGCGAGCGGGCGCGCGCGCGGGGCGCGCATGGCGGTCGCGCGCGGCGCGCGAGCCCCCCACCCCGCGCGACGCGCGAGCCCGCCCGCAGCCGCGCCCAGCCCGCGCGTCGCGCAGCGCAGCGCGGCCCGCGGCGCGGGGTTTCGCGCTTGGGGGCGACGCGCGCCCGCTCGCTCGCGCCCCACGCGCTCGCGCTCGGCGCTGCTCCCTCCTCCCCCGCTCTCGCGCCCGCGCGCGCGCGCCGCGCCGCCGTGCTCGCGCGCGCACTCCCCGGCGCGCTCTTCGCTCTTTTTTTCGTCCTCGCGTCTGGCTATCGCGCGGTCTTCTGGGGTCTCGGTCTGTCTACGTCTCTGCTCTCCCCCTCGCTCTCTCGCTCTCCCTCCCGTCTCTCTCTCTCCCTCGTCGCGCTCGCACTCTCCCTCTCTGCTCTACTTCTCTCTCTCTCTCTCGCTCCCCTCTCTCTCTCTTCTCTCTCTCGCTCTGTTGTGCGGATTCTCGCACCAATTCGTCCCTCTTTCTCAGATTATGTGTTTCTTTCTTCTCTGCGTCCCTCTCTCTTTGCCTCCAATCCCTGTCTTTCTGCTCATATGCTTATTTGTCGCTGTCTAGATCTGACTGTCTGTTGATCTGTTTGCCTGTCCTCTGTTCTGTGTCCGTCTGGTTTGGTGTTGATGCGAGGCACGGAGTGTATCGTGACAGTGGCTGAGAAAAGAAGCCGAAAGATGGATATTGGAGTTCAAGGATTTCAATGAATTGTTGTTGTTGTTGTTGTTCGTACCTGGCTAAAAGACTCCAGGGGTCATCCGAACAGCCGAAGCATTTGAATCACTACGCCACAAATGTATCAGCTGGGGATGAGAACATTAAGTGTGTGGACGCGTTTTTTGATTACCCCGCCACATGGGCAGCCACTCTCCGATTAGGGGGATTTGGGAGATGGCTAATTGTTATGCTAGGAGCTTGTCAGATGAAGGAAATCCCCACATAACTATGCCAGAGCGCAAAACAACATTTTGGGATGTAGCCCTTGGTGTTCTGGCTATGTCTCAATTGGTCTGACACGCCTTAAGCCAAGGGTGTTTCAATGGACTGAGTTTCGATAACGTTCTTTCTACTACAAAGGTTCAATATTAGGATGAAAAGATAAAATGGGGAGGGGTTTCTGAGAAAATGGAAGATCAGAAAAGATTGTGACTGTAGCTCAGAATCTAACGACGGTCTGATAGAGCAGTGATATTATCTCAACACAATACTCAACACACACACAACGCACGCACGGCACGCACGACAACGCACGCTCGCACGCACTGCACGCACGCAGCGCACAACACTACACTCACACTCACACACACACACACACACACACACACACACACTTTACTGACATATATGCACTTTTACGGACAGAGAGAGCATCATATAAAAAACCGTTTATAGATTCTTAAACGACCTATAACTATTGGAGTCCCTGTAAGTTAGGATATAATCTCTCACATACATCTTCTTTCTTGAAGACATGTGAAATCTGTTTGAATTAAATTCCATACCAAAACTTACAGGCGGATTTTCTTCGTAAATCGTGGAGCTACCCTGATTACCTTCAATAGTGCTTTTTCTTGTACTAAATGTGTGTGTGTGTGTGTGTAGGTGCGTTGTGCGTGTGGGTGTTGTGTGTGTGGGTGCGTGCTGTGCGTTGCGGGTTGTGTGGTGTAGTGGGCGTGTGCGTGTGTGTGGGTGTGTGTGTGTGGGCGTTGTGTGGTGTGTGGGTGGGTTGTGTGGGTGTGTGTTCGATCGTTCTTTAAATTTAATGTCTTTTCACTTTAAGTGTTATTAGGCACACACTCACACCACACACAACACACACACATCACACGCACACAAAAAGGGCCAAGTGTGGTGTGTGGGTGTGTGGGTGTATGCGCGCGCACGGCGTGAGTGTGGGTGTGTACAGGTTCGTGGAGTGGGTATCCGCGTAGGAGAGAGAGGAATATACAAGGGCGTCCAAAAATGTGATCGGTTGTCCAGTGACCGTGTAGTCCAGACCTCCATGAAAAGATACTGGTAGCAAGGAGAGAACGTAGGAAGATAAACCTGCCGGTTCTCAGAACTTGCTCCTTTCAGTTTTCGCTTTCGATAGAAAAGGGCCAGTATCAGGTTACTAGTTTCCTTCTTTTTCGAGCATTGGGTCCACACGGACCCACTACGTCGCGGAGGGGTAGAAACACAGTTTTCCCTCTTTGCGAGCAGAGAACTAATAAACACGGGGTCTAGCCCAACCACCCGAACCAGTTTCGGGTGGTTTGACTCTAACCCCGTTGTGGTATTAGTTTTCTGTGACAATGGAAGACTGTAAAAGGAGAATTAAAAATAATAAATCCATGCTCGCAACTCATTCTTCTTTCAATAACCATAATAAAAATAATCACTCAATTTACAAACAAACATACCTGGTTGTAGGGATTATTCTGTTTTCATAGAACTGTAATTTACTAAACTTTTTCTGTTTTTAGTTTTTTGCTTATGCCCACACCTTTATGTCCCTCGTACCTGTTGCTCCTAGACGTTTCCAAATTGTGCATAAACAGACAGACGGTCACCAGGCGGGCGCGGGGAGCTTTAGAGACCCCGTCATTTGGCTGACTCCCGATCACTTAATTTTAGTCTGCTATGCTAGGGGTCTTACGACTTGGGATCAGTACAAGAGGTGTTTGTTCACACGCAGAAACACGGCTCACCAGTCAATTAGTTGTCAATACCAACAACAAACAATGCTACATACCTTCTTCACCTCGCAGTCGGCTGTCACATCGGGGTGGGTTTTACCGCGCCACACCTGAGGTCGAGCTCGGCACGGACAGAGCAAGGCGAATTATTTTTTTGCTGGCTGCAGTACAGAATATATGTCAAAGCGAGTTCTGTGACATTATTTCTATACCTGGCGTGAACCTCATTTACTTTTGGTGTTGACCGCAAGGGTGCCATATATTTCTTGCTGTTGAACATATATAATAAAGGTATTGACATTTTTTTTGTTGCTGTGTGACGCATCATAATAGAAAGAAGGTATTGACCACTGTTTATAGTACGTGGTTCTTGGAGGTCTTTGCTGATAGTTTCAAACATGTTGGATCAGGCAACAGATCATCGGGAACACCAAGAAACTGTTGAAAACGTTTTTTGGCCCAGTGTTTGTGTGTATGTGTGTGTCTTGTGTGCGTGGTGTGTGGTTGTCAATTGTGTTTGTGATATATGCTGTTATCGTTGTGGTGGTCTCGCTGCTGTCATTGTGTTGTTTTGTGTTGTTTTACTGATAAGTTAGCCTATATTATAAAGGTGCTCGCGCCCACACACGCACACCTCCCCCATTCCCCCACGCAATGCACACAATTCAACTAGTCAGTGCTTCGGGCGGCCCTGACCTAAGAACGCTCATGCGTCGAGAGATGTTTTGTTACGTTTGTTGTGATCATCAGCCATGGAAATACAGAGAACCCGCGTTCGATTTAGGGCTTGACTCAACTGCTGGTGTTTTATCTCGTTTAAGTATTTGTGGTGTTGGTGTGTCTGTTATGAGCTATTGGTCAATGGTAACTTACCGCGGTGGACTGGGTAGAATGAGCGATCTTGTGAGCCTCAAGTCAGCTTTCTCAGTTTAGCTGGGGAGCGCTTTACGGAATGAGGAGAGGGGGTTTTCTTGTACGGAGTGTTTTGATTCACACTGAAGAGGAGGATACAGAGGATGTCTTGCGCTTGATCGAGGGGATTGTTTTATTAGCAAATGTTGTGATGGCGGTAGGTATCTAAAACCCAACAGAGACAATCAGGCCGGGGTCCCTGTTCTTGGTACCTCCCTTAAGCTAAAGGTATTTGCGTTTTATTGGAAGGTGAGGAGAAAGAAGTTTCTTAATGTAATGTTCTCCGTATTTAAGTTTTTAATTAGTTCTTTAATCAGAGGTCTTACTCATTTCCATAGTCACTCTCAAGTTCTTATCAAGTTGTTCACCTCACTAGAGTTCCTTAAAATCAAGTTTCTTGTGATGCAATGTCAGCTCCTCATGGGTTGTAATTAAGTCATCCTCTAAGTAGACAAGGCGCTGAAGTTTGTGCGTTATTCAAGTATCTTATAATTAGGTGTTCAGGTAAAAGAGAACAATTACAATCTATGTCTTGTGTGTCGTTGTAGGAAGGTTATAGATGTCTGGTAGATAGTGATGCACACACGCCTCCAAGAACATAGCGCATGTCATCGGTCGAGGATGTCTTGACTCAAACGGTCCTTGGCGCGGAGGATCGGTCAGCATATGATCTTAATGAAGTTATTACATTGTAAGCAACGCGCCATTGATGTCAATTTGGTCCTTATGGAAATGATTCTTTTATGTAGAACTCCAGTATGGCTTGTGTTATTTATTGGACTTCCATCATTTGTAAGAACGCAATTAATAGATCCGCTTATGAGTGTCTATGTGTATTAAAGAAACATCAAAATTTTTATGGGCATTTGAAAATGGCATCAGAAAATGTTCTTTGTGGTTGGGTGGTACTGGATGTTTTTTTGTTGGCTTTTGTATTTGTGGTTGAGATGTTTTTGACTGCTTAGGTTTTTCGGCCCAGCGTTGGTTTATATTATTTTATAACAGTAATAACCACCCTCAGCCAGCGCAATCGCGCTTAAGCGACAACTGTTTTAAGTTGCAATATTTCCATGAAGACTTGCCGGCGTTATAGGTCTTGAATCAACTGTTTCTTGTTTTGAGTTTTTTATAGAACTGGCTCTCATTGAATTCAACTTGTTCTGGGTTGTGTTGGTGTATTTGTTTTTCATTTGTTTTATATTCGTTGTGATTGAACGCATTTATATTCCCCCCCCCCCCCCCCCCCCCCTGTTTTTTGTTTGTTGCCCCTTGCTAATTTTTTTCTTCTGCGTGCAGAACACGTCCAGGATGAGGAGGCTTTTTACTGGTCCTCTTTTCGCGCCAACTGATTCTCGGTTTGTCTGATTCTGGCTGATTCTCTGGCTCGGTCACGTGTTGAAGGGCAACAAATCTCTATGGATAATAGTAATTTAATCCGGTGTTTTGGGTTTTTTACTGGCGACAATAATTGTTCCAAATCTGTAATAGATCACATCCTAGAGACTGGTTTATGACTTGTAAAATGGATCCTGCGTTAGAAATCATACGATAAATCTTGTTCAGAATTGCATTGGGCGCAAAGCTATTAACAGTTTTGTAGTGTACAAAGAAGCTAACCGTAACCGTGGTTTGGCCGACACTTTTTGACCATTTTGATTGTCCTAGTTGCGCGCTTCATACCTTGTTGTGTGATACTTCAAGAAATGTCTTGATGGTCGACATTTGGTTGAATTGTTCTATGCGGAATTCATTTCCGATGGGTACTTTTTTTGTTGTTTTCCACATGTTGCCAAAAAGAATATACAGTACGAGGCTTGTCCTTTTTGGACATAATAGCTTGGTCATCAACTTGGTCATTACATAAGTTAGAAGTTTAGGGCTACCCTGCAGTGTAGTAGATTTCATCGCTGTTCTGTTTTTTATTATATTATAATTAATTTTAATTTTTTTAAAAGGAGCACCCCGGAAAAAACTGGTTACCAACCTTGTATACCATTCTGCTGTTATTGGGGGGCTAAGTGTAGGTACCACATGCTTGGTAAAAAGCCTGTTATAAAATAAAACCGGGAGATCTTGCTAAACTTAGACTTTTTGAAGACTCGGCAAGCTGATTGCTATTATTTACAGCTTCATTTGCTATTGAAAGATTTTTTTAGTAAGCAGGTAATATTCCAGTACAGTCTCATATGTTTAAAATAAAAAAAAACATTTATAAAAATGGGCTTCACTCGTAATGATAATTGGGTGGCGCTGTTGGGTTTTAATGCGCGCTTGCTTTTAGCGGAATTCATTGAGCGTTTAGTAAACTGCGGGATGTTGGCGAGGAGAAAAAAGACCATAAACCAAAAGCTATGGGAGCAAACTAGCCGCAGCACAAAATCACTATGAAGAAAGCTGCGGAATTTAGAGCAGTTAGATTTTATTAACGACACACTGAAAAAACAGGGACATTGCAGGTACACATTTAAAGATGTTGATCGAGGCGATGTAAAAAGGAATATTATCTTGTAACAGGCAAGCATTCGAGGACTCATTGCCCCCCACCAAAAGAATCAGCGACTTTTTATACAGCCATCAGAATAAACAGAAAAGATGCATAGAATGTCGTGTTTATCGTCTTTGTGGGTATGACCGTTGTGGTATTTTTGCTTGCGCATAATATTGGTTGCTGAATAAAAGACATGAATCAACTCTGATTATTCGGCCAAAAGGAAATTGGAGAAAGGAATTACAGCAATTTAAATAAAGGCTAGCCAAGCCTCAGCTGGAGAGTCAGTGAACAAAGCAGCGAGGGAAATGGTTTTTTCTTAACAAGTGATTTGGCAAGAATTTGTATTTACCAGCGCTAACGAATACAGAGACCGCACGTTTGGTGAACAACAACGCCAAACGATCACCGCCACCAAAGGATCTTCTATATTTCCCCCATGATGACCGATTAGACGAAAAAGAGATTTAAGTTACAGCACTCTACAGTCATTGACATAGGTCAAAGATAGACGCAATAGATGCAGATACCATTAAGCACGCAAAAGAGTGCTTATGCTGTTGCTGTTGCCTTAAACAAACTAATATATCAACGAGGCCCGCTAAACTTATCCCGCATGTTCAGAGTCGATGATGGAAAAAAGAAATTAAAGGGCCCAGAAGTGAATCAGTTATTGTTATAACATAGAGGGTACCATTAATATAGAGGCATTCCGGGAGTTCACAGATCACAGGCTTTGGTTTGAAAACTTTAACAAACAGTTATCTGAAAGGCTTTTCTCCCTACCAGTATCATTGAGAGCTGATTGACAATTCTCGCAACACAGAATGGGGTTAGACAGACTGCCCTCAGTTCTTACGTGCAAGGAATAATGAAGAATTTAATATTATCAGGTCTAAAACCAGTAACAGGCAATCCAAAATACCAAAACAATAAATGCTGTTGTAGGAGAGTCTTCATCCAGCAAACTATTACCATTTGGTTTGAAAGTAAGGTACCTTTATTTGCCGAGAGAAGGAGGTAGGGGACACTCGCTTCAGAGGCAAGAGAGATCCAGTTTGGAGTGTTGACCGTATGAACTAGAAAGAATTGTAAAGATGAATCCGCCCGTGTATTATTTTACGAGAAACTGGATACAATCAAAACCAACCCAGCCCCCTTCCAAAGGATCTTTTGTGAAGGAAGAACTGCAAATAATCCCGCCAGACACAGTTGCGCTTTAACTGCTTTTACGTAAATATATTTTGGTTTAAAATGGAAGGCAAAGAAAGGAACCTGGAACTGAAATGGAATCTCAAAAGAGGTAGCAAGGAGATGATAAATAAAGGAGACCTTGGGATAATACGAAGAAACATATGTACGGAATTGTTACTATTAAGCAACACTTGTGAGGGTCAGCAACACATGCTAAACCATCCAGATCACTACAGCCCAAAATCCCAAATTTTGATATAATTATGGAATAAAGAATTATCCTTTGGAAATAATAAAAAAAAATTCGAGCACATCAAGCCAAAGCATTGAGAATAAAAATTTGTCTGAATTGGAGGATGATATGATTGATTTTATAGATAAAGTTGGACGAAAATATGAACCCGAACATAACCCGATGGAAGATATATGTTGTAGGTGCTGTTTTCAATGCCCAATTGGCATATGAAATACTCTGGATTGAACAAATACGCGTTTTGTGTTTGTTCTATCTAATGGACTTCTTTGTTACACAGTTGTGTTGATCTCATGTAGATTAGATCGTTGTTTTACGTTGTCATGATGAATAAGGATTGTTTATTGAACAATGCTTCTTTGTAGTTGTCATGCATTGTTTGACAGCACAACGACTGCGCGATATTTCCCTTGGCTTTTTTGATAGTTTTCTGCGCGGGCTCGAATTACTGTACATGTTTTTACCTTAACCCAACAAACTCCTTGATCACCTTTCCAGATAATTCAGCCTTCCTCTTTCTAAAACGTCTTGTTAACGGTTGAATTGCAAAGGCGAATCTTTAGGGAGAATCAGATGTGTCGTACCATCCGCATGCCCTTTAGTACTTCTAATTCCATGTCTTTAATAGATGTCTTCAGTAGGGGATATCTATAACAAAATTTGTCGTATCTGTGTAAAGCACTCTGGACTCAGGATAAAGGGCTTAAAGTAGTCGTTAAAGAAATTCGAAATCAAAATGCTTTGATACTTTAAAACAGTAAAACCCAATAAAAACGGGCTATCCAATTTGACTTTCTTTTTTTTTCCTCATTATACCAAAAAGCTGATCATGAAAATCTTCTGAAGTCCTGATAATTAGGTTTAGAAGTCAGTCTTAATTGCATCGTTTCTCCTTCTGGTGACCAATCTAACTCTTTACGCTTGTGCGGATTCTCCATAGTCGCTTTCCGAAACTACTGTTGTTCATCAGCTTGAAAGTCTTTTTCTGAAGCATCCTGTGGATTTTAGTTCTGTGTCGCATGTTCTTCTTTAATGTATGGCTTCATGAGACTGTTCTTGATCAAAAGCAATTATTCGATGATCAGCTGTCAGAAGACTTCAAACCATGTGCTTAAATAAATTGCGAAGTCTGTTCATGACAGACATAAATTTTTTGCCACGAAGATTTAGGCACAGTTTAGGTGGTTCTGTTTTTTGTTTGCGTCGTATAGACTTGTCTGGCTGCTAAGTGGCTAGTCTTTATGGCCAGGGTTCTGGAGTAGTTCCGGGATATTCTAAATCAACTTCTAGAATGAAACCACCACTGTTGATTCTGGCGTTCAAACTGCTCAACCACCATTTAATGCTCTTTGAATATTTTTGGAATTCTTTGGCTGTGAGCATTTTAGCAGTTACGTAATGGAAGCGTATTTGCGCCATTGCACATCCATACAGTGGTTTGCATCTAAATACATGAGATTTAGTTAGGCAACCTTTTACCTCGGATTCCATAATCGTCCAAGTATTTGTTGGTTGCTTTACAGTAATGGTGCGACGCCATACTAATTCCCCCACGCCACTCCATTTCGCAATCTCTGAATCATTGGTAGGTTAAGACAATGAAACAATCTGTACTCCAGTAAATTAAGAAAGCATCCCAACTCATTCCGGGGCGCAGAAATATAATGCACCGGATCACAAACTGTAATGTTTCATGCAGGTCTTTCCTGTAATTTTCCAAAGACGTCGCCCAACAACCTACATCCTGCCATTCAAGTATGAATCATGATAGTTCTCCAATTGTTTTACACTCTAACTTCTGCCAACGCATCTTGAGGCATGCTGTAATCGGAGTCACTGATTTCCTTTCTCTGAGACTAGAACAGAACGCACCTTTATTGAGGAAAGGGGAAGTGTGTCTTTCGTCAAACCTTTCCCAACTGTTCATGTTATTCATAAGGGGTAAACGCCTTTTAACAAGAGTTGGGTCAAATATATTCTTCGTTATTGGGCAGGACAGGATTTTAGGGACATAGCCCAGTGACTCTAATGATCCTCATCATGTGCTGCATAGAGTCATAAAAAGAAATGTTATTTTTTTATAAGTGAAACCACATGTACTTTTCTGATGACTGATGCAATGGCATGACACCCTAAAGGCGTCGGTTCTGCTTGCATTATAAGGTGGAGAGTCGTAACTTTCGCAAGTTGTGAGAAAGAATATAGGCAGCTTCCATGTCTTTGGGTTCAAACTTTTGTTGAAGATTGCATTTTCTTGTGTGCTGCTGCCTCTGAACTTTCCCACTAATGTGATCATTGGTCTCATCTGTTAGACATTAGGTTCTAAACCACAATCCATCAATGTGTGGCTGATTTATACTGGTGTGGTCTTCGGGCGTCATTTATGATTTCAGATCAGTTTAGATTATAGAACTGGTCATTTACCCCGCCCCCCCCACTTTCTGCATTGCGTTCTAAAGAGTATGCTTCTTACAGCTTCTGGGCCGCTATACAATTCTGTGCTGTATGGGCGCCTCCGACCTGACAACTATGAAGGCAATTTGAACAAATCTGATGATTATCATTAAGACTGTTTTTCCGAAAGTTTTGTTGGCGCTGGCCCTTCATAAGGAACAATAAGCGACTACGAAGTTGCGTAAACAACATATGGAGAATTTTGCATCGTTCCAGTTCTTAAATCTAACTTTAGATCCAGGTGGGGGCGTGAATTAGTTCTGTATTACAGTCAAACTGGGCCGATAACACGTTTTTATGTTCGCTCGCTGCTTAATCGGATGGAATTCTTGTTAAACATTTTCTACTGAATTCTTGTTTTTTTTTTGCTTTTGAAGTACTGCGCCAAGTAATTACTCATTTGTTGCGTATCAATGTGTATGTGGGGTAGTCTCCCTGCTGCGTGAATATATTTTGTAGTAATGTCAAGAAACCATGTTTTTTGTCTGGGCGCCAATCGTTGGCTGTTCTTAGACTCTTTGTAATGGGCTGTAGATTTGTTTCCTCATCCCTTGTGTAGTTTTTAACAGTTATTGGTTTGTTTAGTTCTTCAAAAACTGATCAATTTGATTCTACCGCTAACAGGAAAGGGATAATTCCATTGAGTTAAGATCCATTGATGTAATCCCTATAGTTAGCCAGACTCTCTCTGCGTGTTTGCGGAGTGATGCTACTTGCAAGAACCACACCACAAGTAAACATTTGTTGTCTGTATTTTTGTATGTTTAGATTGCTCTTTTCGCCTTACCAATGCTGGGGGCAGCGGAATGTAAGGCTCCTTGCTACAATCGGTGCATACTTAGCCTGTTTTTAATTGATCTCTAAGACTTCGCCCTCTGGACTCCAACGCCGAGCCTCTCATTTTAGCTTCCTAAGCGGCTTCAATCAAACTGGTGTAAGCAGTTGGTCTGCCCAAACCGGGTGTTAAGTCATTAGAGGAAAAGAATAGTCTGCTGTTAGGTGAGGACCCAGACTTCTGAGATTTTCTTCATTTAATGTTATATAGTCGATTAATTAAAACAGCTAACATTACTTTTAACTGGCGGGGTCTATTGTTAGTTTACGCTTGGAACTTGAGAAATTGCATGTCAACGCTTGCCCGCACGTTTTCTGGCTTAATATTCTTCTAAATCATATCATTCAGTACTCTTGACTAATCGAATTTTCCTCGAGCATTCCTTCAACCATTACTTGGGCTTATATATCTTTAGCCATGCTGTCTTTTTTTCTAAGGCCAACTATTTATTTAAATAAAAAAAAAAATATTACATCGACACCAGGGTCGTCTTAATCAGAATCAAATATCGGCGGTCTTTTTGTGCTTGGACTCATAAACAAAAGGGTATAACGCCCTTTGGGGTTGTTAATGCGAGCTGTTAGAACAGAGTTTAATGTCTCGTTTACTTTTTTTCTTAAACATTCCTTTCTTATTTGATCTGTGTCTGGCTGTTGAGGGAAAAAGTTGTTCTTGCCTTTCTTTGAAGATAAACTTTGTTTTTATAGTCCTCAAAATCAGTTCTGTAAACGACTAAATTCTCTCCGTGATGTGTGAGAGTCAGCAGTGCTTTATTTATTGGTCCCTTGAAGGAACTAGTTTAGCGTTATTTAAGTTGAACCATGGCTGTGTGCTTTTGGAGTTTTGTTTTTATTTTTTTGTGGCATTACCTTACAGCTAAGAGCACAGGCCAAGAGCTAAAGACAAACCACCTAGAGGTTTAAGCTGCGGGAGCACCTTCGCCTTGTTGCTTAAGGACACCGCTTGTTCCTGCTGATAGAGCGTAATAGTCGTATGCTCCAGTATTAACATAGGTAACAGCATTAAAGGCGGCAAATTCCTTCGTTGGGTTTCTGCTGTATTTTGAAAAGGTTCCTGCTTAGTTTTTGTTGCATTTGTGTAATGTGGTTTAATCTGAAGTTTTTTTGTCAGGGGTTTCTATGCAGCAGAATTGCCTACTATCCCTTCTTTAGGTACTCGCGTGATAATGACTGAACAGACATGTTTTTTTTAAATAACAAAATAATTTAGTATTGTATATTTTCCTATTGTTTTCTTGAATATTCAGCTGACCGCATCGTATATTAAAAAACGCAAATACACATTATAGTGGTTTATGGACTCTTTTTCTTTATCAATTTGAATGTTTATTATGTCTCTGAACAGTTCTCCCGCTTCCATGTAACTGATTATCCTCCGTTGACCTTAGGTCAATCCCGATAAACCGTATTTCGTTGTTAATATGATCAAGTCTAACGCTGTGATAAGATGTAGATCTTTTGACACAAGGTCTAATGTTGGATTTTCTTACAACCTCCCGCCTCCAACAGTTTTCTGATTTCATCAAAATGCTGATAAGGTGTAAGCCGATAGCGTAGATTGTAGCCCTACCTCGAATTGTACATTGCACTTTCGTTATTTTGGGATTAACAAAATTTTCAGTTTGGCTTTGAATGGTTCTTCATTTCACACAGCATTTATAAAATACTTTAAGCGATCTTGCGGCGGCAGCTAAAACTAAAATTCCATTAGTGTCTGCCTGCTTTTAGGTATTTAGAATGATGAATTCAACTTTCATAATATATTGCTAATTGTGAACGTGATATTGTTGTCTGGATCAACCTCGCTAGATAGGGTTGCTAAACGTGTCAAACTCTAACGAGATGTCAGATATTGCTCTGTACTTTGCTTTCGGTGTTGTAGATTGAATGAACATTTTTGTAGTCAATTAAAAGGTAGTTATATGGACAATCTGTCTTTTAATGCTCCTTGAAAGTATGGGGCAATGCGCTTTTATACAAAATCAAAAATCTAGGGGTATGCAAAAGCGATTTCCAACGCATTAACTTACGGCTTACAAACCTTTTGCCGTTTTTAGCATCTTTCAGCGGCCCTATTCTATTGTTTTAGTGCTTCTTCGTTTTTCGATTCCTTGAAACGCCAAGACTCGGCCCTTTCATTCGCGGTTTAGCCATCGTCAGGAATAGGTTTAAAAATAGGTCTGCATTATGTAAAGAAAATATTTCTTGTCCCTCAAGTTTTTTTAGAAATGTTCTTAACGGAGGGCCCGCCCCAGATTTGTACAACTGTCCTGTTGGGGTCTGTTGTTGTGAAGCGAGTTCTATTTGAAAGTAAGACGCGCAGAGCCCTGGCACAATCACTTCATCGCTCCTAGGTTCTGGAAATTTAACAGTAAGAATTTTGATCTGCATCCAATAGTAGATGGATTATTTGGTAAAACAGTAATATTCCGGCTTATTTCCCTTCACGCCAAAGGGCTCTTTCAATCTTCTATGCGGGGTCAAGAATCGAGCCATATGCTTGTGACATTTTTTTAAACAAAATAAAAAGTTAATTATTTAAAACATGGCAGGCATTGAAGATGAAGATTATGATGTTTTTGATCCTGGAGGAGACGACATGAGTGAATGACTCCTTTGATACAGCTCGCTCAGCGCTCTCATACGACGCGGAATTAACAGAAAGTCATGTTAGATCATTTTACCAAAATTTAGGCCTTGACCTCCCGAAGTTTTAGATTTAAAAAAACCCTAATGATTTTGAACGAGATGATGATCGGGGACATTTGTTTTTAAAACGAATAAGGTGGAACGTGTTCCGCTTACATAACTAATCGAGACCCATTAAAGTTTTTAGTGGGGTACAATAGACAAAGACTCAGTGTGAGCGAACAAAATGCCTTGGCATTCCTAAACACCAAATGAGATAGTGACGGCAGTTGCTAAAACTTCAAACCACTTCAAAAACTCCCAAAGATAAACCAAATACAAAAACAATGGAACTTCAAGATTTAAATCAATCTAGCGATGAAAATAATAAATGCATTAGAAGCAGACAGAATACAGTTTGTCTGAAGAAACAGCTATTTCAAACTATCCTCGATCCGCGTTACCATGCGAGAATTATGAGCCTTAAACGTTACTTTAAGAACTTAGAGGTGAATTAATAAACAATTTAGCAAATCTGTGTGAATAAAATAAGGATATAAGAAAGAGAACAAGAAAAACTCGGCGAGGTTATAGACGACACTTCGGGCTTGGTGTTAACGAAAGAATAACCCAAAGACTAAAAGAGCTTAAAGAACTGAGATTATTAAGAATAGAAGCGGCGTTCTACTAACGAGAAAATTATGAACTCAAGTGATGCAGAATAAGAGAAAACTATCCTAAGCAATTTTATATGAAGACACAACGCTAGCAGAACGAATACGAACACTGTTTAGGTGCAAGAGTCACATTAGCGGCGTTTATAAACGGCCTTAGGATTGCAATAAGTACACTGGTGTTGGACTATTACAGGTGGCGGTGGTCAAAGCTAGTGCCTCATTCGCCATCACCTCCACCTGATTAAATCATGGGTTAAAAAAACAACTTGGACCATCTGGCGGGTTTATTAAAACAATTTAGCCGTAATGCCATGGACGCTTACCAGGTATATTAGGGGGTATGGTTAGCTGGCTTTTGTTCTACTGCGAGCAAAGTGTTGGCTTTGAGGGCCGGACTTATGTGGCATTAGTTGCTTAATAGTTGGGTTACTTTTTAGTATGCTAAAGACCAAGTTATCCTAGGCCAGTTAATCCAAAAAACAAGTGCTGCCTTTTCATATTCATGGTCGTATTGTTTTGGACTTCGTGTTCTCTTCAATTACTTTTGGGCTTTGGGCCTTGGGGGGTTTGAGATGACTTTTCTTGGGGGGGTCGGCTTGTTGGTTTATTGTTTGTAATTATTACCGTGTCAGGAATTTATGTCGTTTTGTCCAACTTTGTTCATTTCCTGCAACAAGGAGAATTTCTTGTTGTAGTTTATTATTGTTTTTTTGTTTTCCTCTGGAGTCTCTGATGGTCGAAGGCAGCATGTATAAAACCAGTGCCAACAAGCAAAAGTCTACTTTCGATCTTGCGAATGTAAAACATTTTGGTACCTTTTAATACTTGAAGGCAAATCAACGGTTGAATTAATGGGCGTCCCTCTAAATTTGTAAGTATTGTTTTTGCGCGTTCAAAGCAAGTGAGAAGGATCAGTTTTTGCTCGATCTGTTTGTGCTTGCGAACCTAGCAAACACCCAAAGTAAAGTACGAATAGAGTCGTTTATGCGTTCTATCTGCTGTAGTTAGGCCCTTAGAAAGTGTCCTAAAATAAATGTGTCCACGCATGTTTTATGCTCTTGTCTTATGGACCAAGATGAACAGCTGTGTCTGAAGAGAAAGAGAAGATGGTGTAAGGGGATCCAGGCAATAGGTTTCTTTTGTGCACGCCCAAAAATAAAGGGTTGCTCAGCCATGATTGCGGTTCCAACTTTTGTCTAAAGTCTGTCTAACATCAATATTAAATTCGTTACAGATCCTTTTCAAAAAGCCTTCATGTCTTATTCTGTTGTAAAGGGATTTAAACGGTTTGTCATTTGGTGAATGGGTGCTTGCAGTTCAGTCAATATACGTAAGAAAGTTGTATAAAATGAAAATGTATACACTGGACCTCTCCAAAGGATCAGGATGATTTAATGGAGTCAGCATTACGATACTCCACACCAGTTGATGCACAAAAACACAGCCAACGTTTACCTGGTTCTCGCCCGGCTAAAACTGCATCGGATGACTGAACCACCACTTTCGCGATGTAGTCTTTTTTAATAGGTGGGTTGGTTAGATATCTGTTTAATGGCCGTACTCACCTTTACTTGAGGTGGTCAGTCTGGGTCACAAGAAAGGACAAGGTGTCAGTTGTTTCATTTTATAAGATTGTAGTGCGGCCCAACAGAATATTTTACCATTAGTAATTTTTGAATGCACTCATTTTTAATTTGTTTTAAAAAATGTTTGTAAACAATAACAACTCAGACAGCCCTTCGTTTTTTAGAGCTAGCTATTGATAACAATGCCGGAACCCGATATTGGTTGCACTCCATGAAATTTTTTACCAAAGTTGTATGGTTTTAAATAACTGAAGCCAAGAACAATAATAAGATTAAAATAGGTTGACCAATAGAAGAAACTTAGTTGGCCAAGTGCAGTTAAACCATACCTGATGTTATTTGGGTTTTGCCTCACTAAAGAGCAATGAGTAAAACTTCAACTTTACTCATCATAACATTAACAATTGCAAATCTAAAAAACAATGATAACATTCAAGCTGAAGGGAGTAGAAAGTGGTTATATTGTTTGATAAAGGGAGCTAGCGCTAAATAGATATGTTAGGTCATTGCAACTGACAGTCAAGGACTTTCTCTTAGTTTTTAGTGGTATACACCAGACGCAAATAGAGACTTATGGTGGGTGGAAAGTGATTTAATGCGCTCAATCTTGACATTACATTGCATTTACGTCTAATGTTCATTTAGATGAGTCTGGCATGATTGAATACTCTTATGTGATGACAAGCCCTCAACTGTTTTAATGAGCGCTATCCAGCTTGGGAAAGCTAGCATATTGCGAATTATTTGAAATGATCATTCCCCAATTACAGTTTAAATGTAATTTGTTATTAGCTTGCAGAAAGGTCAGAGTCATTTAATGAAGAAAAATCACAGACAGAATCAATGGGGAATAGAGGGAAGTCGTGTCAAAATGTGATAACCTGCACATTGTTTTAGAAATAAAATAATAAACTGTACTATTAAAAAAAAATGTCGCGTGGGCAGTAGAGATCAGGAGTTACCTTTAGCGCCTGTAAGGTGTCTAACTTTAGAATTAAAAGACCTTGGAGGACGTTGCGGACTTTGCATACGCATGAACGGTATGGAGATCGTCGTTTTGTAATGGTTTGGAGCTACACTTAAAGATGGTGAATTGTATAAACGCAAAGAGGTTTGGTGACAGCAAAAAAAGTGTTCCTAAACTTGAAACAACTGCGGCCAATCTTAGAAGCAAATAAGTTGGCCAGTATGAATATATAATAGTTCGAAAAACCGGACTCCACTGGCACTTGGGAACCATATTTTGAATGGGACATAAAGATTTGAATTCATAAGCCCCATTTACATTTTTTAGCCGTCAAATAAAGTTTCAGAAACAATAAAGCATTCACTCTGGCCCTTTAATGGTAAGTTTAGTGCCAGTGGACAATAGTCGGAAAGAGATTGAAATACGCCGTATGAAATAAACTAGTACATTCCTCCTCAAGAGAAAAATGGTTTTAAATGGACGTTTTTCTACAAAATTACAAGTTCATTCCACAAATGAAATTAGGAGACACGGTTCATAAATGATATTTGAAATTTCTGTCTTAAAAGATGAGGAGAGGAATGGAGCTGTGGGCGTCAGTGACGTCCTTTTAAAAGGAATTCTAATTAGCTGGCAAAACTTAGATGTTGAAAAACTTAAAGTTACCATCATCGTTCTTCACAATGGTGAGGATATTAAGGTCATAACAACAAGCAACAAAATCAATATTAGCTTAAATAGAAACAATCTTACAGAACTGAATTGGATTAATCTTACACATTTAGGCCTCATAGGGTTTTATTATACTGAACAAGTTTTGACGGAGAGTATGATAAAAATAATAACTGGATTAGATTAAATTATGTTATAAAACTATGGAGCAGACGACTTTGGTGTCAATGCCGATGTTAAACTTTATGATAAAATCCCTCATTGTTCATTGATTTGTGGACAGACTGGTTGTGGAAAAACAATATTTATCCTCGACCTGTTACAAACAGTTTATCGTTATAATTTTGATCATATAGTAATTTTCTGCCCAACACTTAAATGGAACAAAGCATATAATAATAGAAGGTTCATATGGACGGATGATGACATATATTTGATTGATCCCAGCAATAAGCTAAGTGAGTGTTTAGAACACTTTTATAAATTGTTTGAGGGAACGCAGACACTATTTATTATAGATGACTGTTCGGCAGAAGAGACATAGTTAAAAAAGAAACACTTTGTCAAAATGGCTTTCAGTGGAAGACATGCTGGGATAAGTGTGTGGATTTTATGCCAAAAATATAACTCAGTTTTAAAAGACTTTAGAGAACAGTTAAAGACTGTAGTTTTGTTTCACATGAAAGACAGAGACACATTCGATGAATGTATGCGCGAAAATGATGTTATTGAAAATGATCAGGAAAAACACAGGATTAAGGAAAAACTAAAATCTGAAAAGTTTAGTAAATTAGTATTGAAAACGGATAACCCTACACAGTATGTTTGTTTGTAAAAAATCGTTATTTTTTGGTTATTGAAAGAGAATGTGTGATGAATTATTATTTTTAATTCGTTGTTAAAGTCTTACTTGTCAGAGAACTATAAAATGTCTGTTCTGGCTTAACCGCCCGAAAACTGGTTGAGGGCGGTTGGGCCAGAACAGACATTTTATAGTTCTCTCAAGCAAACAACCGAGCAAACACACAAAAGCAACCAACCAAGCAAAAATAGATAGACGGAGAGGAATAAAGTGGGGGGGGGGGGGGGGGGGGGGGGGGGGAGGGTGCAATGAGGAAAGGAAAGGTTACTGTAGTGTTCGACTGTCTCTCTTTTATGTGCTTGTTTTTCTCCACATTTTATCGTGAATAGATTCAACAATTTCTTTCAGTAAGATATTTGCCAGATCGTTATCAAACGACGATTATTCAATTATTGTAAAGCATTAAAAAAACCCTGTTTTTTAAATTCTCACAGATTTCTTGTCAATTGGTTTAGGAAGCCATTAAAATTTATTAAAGTAAATTAAGAATGCAGGAATATAACCTGTAATCTAACATTTGCTAATCATGTGAAAAATCGTTAGTCGCTAGTCTGCACTTGTTTCCTCCCAGTACTAAACTGTTCAATATACCATTGCTTGGTCAATTAGTGGGCGATTGCATCTCTTACGGGATGCAAGTGAAGATCCAGAAACCTGCACAGTTTTTAGCTGCTGAAAATGCTTGGGTTTGTTTCTCAGTTAAAATGACCACTCTGACTGACACTTTTTGATCTCCCTTGCATCCTTAAATGGATCCTCAAGCATAGGCTCAAAGACGTACCCTTTTATTTTATACATGGTTTTAGTTTTTCAGCAACTTGTTTCGCTCCCACTCTTTCTGCACTGCTGACTGACCTGTCACAAAGCAACATCGGCAAGCAGCGACAGGCGCACTGACCTGTCACAAAGCAATATCGGCAAGCAGCGACAGGCGCACTGACCTGTCACAAAGCAACATCGGCAAGCAGCGACAGGCGCACTGACCTGTCACAAAGCAACATCGGCAAGGAGCGACAGGCGCACTGCACTACTGACTGACCTGTCACAAAGAGGAGCAGAACTAGGATCAGGCAAGCCGGCTTCATGGCTTGGGAAGGGTGGACGTGGTAGATGGTCACCAATCTGTCTGGTCCGTGGGTTGCTTGATGGACTGGATGATCGCTTGGTTTTGGGAAGTCTTTTTCTTCCTCTACAAATGATCGCTCAAAAATCCACCCGAAGAGACGATGACGTACTAACCTACACGGGTGGATGTTTTATACAGGAGCTGAAGCTCCTCCTCATTGGTGCCTCTTGCGATGGAGACTGCGCATGCGCACAGATTATGGGGTGGTCTCGGCATCCTTCTCCCTCCCGGCTCTCTCTCCCTCTCTCTCTCTCTCTCTCTCTCTCTCCTCTCTCTCTCTCTCTCTCTGTGCGCGCGCGCGCGTTTGTGTGTGTGTGTGTGTGTGTGTGTGTGCGTGTGTGTGTGTGTGTGTGTGTGTGTTGTGTGTGTGTGTGTGTGTGTGGTGTGTGTGTGTGTGTGCATGCGCGTGAGCACAATCATGTGTGTGTGTGTGTGTGTGTGTGTGTGTGTGTGTGTGTGTGTGTGTGTGTGTGTGTGTGTGTGTGTGTGTGTGTATGTGTGTGTGCATGCGCATGAGCACAATCATGTGTGTGTGTGTGTGTGTGTGTGTGTGTGTGTGTGTGTGTGTGTGTGTGTGTGTGTGTGTGTGTGTGTGTGTGTGCAGGCACACGCAAGCACGAACAATGGCTTGATGTTACGTGCTCCCATTGAAATACCGCATGCTAGTGTTGTGCTGGGGGTTGTTTTCGATCGTTGGGCGGTTGTTGAACGTGGTGTCGGAGAAACCATTATAGGACTTGTCGTTATTGGGCTTTAGGGAAAACAGAACGCAGCAACGCCGACCCTACCCCACCCCACCTGCAGCCCATCTCTGTCTCCCCTCTCTT